>JABMIG010000005.1:266504-541504 GCA_013187285.1 Cyclotella cryptica
ATCCGACTCGTAGAATCCCGATCGCAGAAGTTCGTCGCTTCGAAGTTATCGCTGATGTCGTGATCATCGTCGTGATTCCGTAGGAATTAGAATTCGATCGTGTAGCGATTTTGGGTAAATCGTCGATGCGTGCAAAAAGCGTATCGCTGGTGCGAAGTTAAAATTGCCTTCGCGATAAAAAAATTGTTAGCGTACCTGCGTGTAGGAAGGTTTGGATGTCGATGGCCCGATTCGCGGTCGCACCACGGTTATCTATAGATAGTGACCTGAGCGAAAATGCATTAAGTAAAAAATATCGAAAATTATAGGTAGTTCGACGGGTGTGAAGAATTGATTTTATGAGCTATATTTTGTGCTATTGTGAGGATGGAAGGCAGTGGAACTGCACTCCAGTCAAAGCGATGCAAAGCGAACATTGTGTAGACTTCTACACAATATGGTAGTCTATACCCTTCTGAAAGATGTTTAGATCTTCCAAAGAGTGCTCTTGTTTGGGGTTCTGAACTTCCATGTTGGGGAGTCCATGCCGTTGGGAGGTGGACTCTCCTACAGGTCCTCAGAATGCTCCTATTTAGGTTTTGTACTCAGGGGTACAAAAAAGGCTGATTCATGCTCAAGTTAGGTTTTGTACCCTGGGGTACAAAAATGGCTGATTCTTGGCCTATGTCAGACCTCATTCTTGGTTGTAATACCATGGAAGAGTTAGGAATTGTTCTAGATTTTCGAACAAAGAAATAACAATTGATGGCGTCATTTTGCCAATGAGGGACATCAATAGTCTGACTAAGTCAACAATGGACAAAGCCTGGGCTGTTAACAACAGCATGGCTCATGAACCCAGCAGTACGAGATGCGACTCAGAAGTGGTACATATCCTAGGCGCTAAATATGAAAAAGCAGACCTCCAATCAGTTGTTAGCACCAACTGTACTCACCTTAGTCTCCAAGACCAAAACAAGTTACTAGAGTTACTCACAGAATTTGAGGAACTTTTTGATGGAACACTAGGTGATTGGAAAACAGACCCTGTCTCCCTGCAATTAAAGGAAGGCATTAGCCATATCATACGTCTTCCGTGCCAAGAATGCACAAAGAGACCATAATCAAGAATTAAATAGGCTCTGTGAACTGGGGGTATTAGGGTTTCAGCCTGCATCAGAATGGTCACCCACATTTATAATACCAAAAAGATAGCACTATGCGGCTTTATCTCAGATTTTAGAGAGGTAAATAAGCGACTAGTTAGGAAACCGTTTCCATTACCTAAAATCAGTACAGTGTTGCAAGAGTTAGAAGGATTTACTTTGCTACAGCCCTTGATTTAAACATGGGTTACTACACCATAAGATTGGATCCTGATGCATCCAAAATCTGCACCATCATTTTCCCTTGGGGAAAGTATTCTTATCTTAGATTACCGATGGGTATAGCAGGTTCTCCAGACATTTTTCAGGCAAAGATGTCAGAGCTAATGGTTGCCTTAGAGTTCGTAAGGACTTATCTGGATGATTTGCTTTGCATCACCAGGGCAAGTTTGGATGACCACCTAGATCATTTAAGGTTGGTTCTTACCAGACTGCAAGATGCGGGCTTGAGAGTCAATGCCCCAAAATCGAAGTTTTGTGCTGTAGAAACAGAATACCTAGGGTATATCTTAACAAGGACTGGCATCAAGCCACAACCAAACAAAGTACAAGCATACCGCAATTCACGCACAAAACAAGTCAAAGACCTCCGTGGGTTCCTGGGCATGGTCCAGTACTATATCGAGATCTTTGGGCAAGACGTAGAAATGCTTGCCCCACTCACCTCACTTGTAGGGAGTGTGGTCATACCAAAGTCACCAAAGCCAAGAAGACTAAAAGCGACCTTGGTACTGGGATGAGGTAAATCAAATAGCATTTGATAACGTAAGCTGCTATCGCTAAAGATGTAGTTTTAGCCTACCCTGATTTTTCAAAACCATTTGAAATATTTACTGATGCCTCGTCTAAACAACTTGGTTCAGTGATAACTCAAGGTAATAGGCCTCTTGGTTCTTCAGTAGGAAGTTGTCTGAGGCATAACAAAGATACAGTGTGACGAAATTGAACTACTGGCCATAGTGGAGACACTAAAGAGTTCAAAGGCATACTGTGGGGACAACAAATAAAGGTCTTTACAGATCATAAAACCCTAATCCAAGATGCCCTTGGATTAACCTCAGACCAAGTATACGATGGAGGTTACTCCTAGAGGAGTATGGTCCCGATATCGATGCACATAAAGGCATCCATAACACTGTTGCTGGCGCCATCTCCAGGTTAGACTCGGTCCGATCAAGGATGACGCGCCAATTGGATGGCGTTCCGCAAAAATGCTGGTGTCATTGCACTGAGCATGCTTCGGTGCTAAACAGCACTCCTACTCATAAGATAGTATCAATCTGGTGTTTGCAAATCATAGCGATGAAGATGCAATTTACCCATTAACAGTGAAGGAAATTGCACAAGCCCAGGCGACAGATGCAACTTTAGAAAGGCTTAGTAGACATGACAAGTATACCACTCAATTAGTAGAGGATACACATTTGTTGTGTAAGGATGGCAGGATGGTCATTCCCACAGCCCTTCAAAGTCGAGCGCAGTTAGCTGGTACCACCACTACCTGCAGCATCCTGGACACATGTCTTGAAGAGACATTACAGCGATGTATTGGAAGAATCGCAGTACCATCCGATCACATGTCAAAACTGTCGGTATATGTCAAGTCAAAGCGACACAAGCACAAAGTACAGGGAACTCCCTACTAAGCTCGTCATCACAAACCCATGGGAGGCATTATGTGTGGACCTTATTGGACCATACACCCTCAAAGGTAAAGATGGGACAGAAATTGACTTTATGTGCCTTACTACGATCGATCCAGCTTCCAGTTGGTTTGAGGTAGTAGAACTGCCGGTAACCACAGATGCGGTTACTCCCACAGATAACAAGGGGCAAAGGGCAATAAGACTCAATACACCTAAATTACCATACTTTGACAAGTCATCTGCAATGATCAGTAATTTAGTTAACAAGACCTGGTTTAGCCATTATCCACGTTGTCAATACATTATCTATGACAATGGAAGCGAATTTAAACTTCACTTGAAGCCCTTTGTGAATCATATGGGATCAAGCGTAAGCCAACCAGTGTCAAGAACCCTGGCGAATGCAATACTAGGCGGGTGCATCAAGTAATAACTTCAATGCTCGCACTACTGAACTAGACATGGCCGACACAGTAGTAGCCAGTGACATAGATCGTTCCTAACTAGCGCAGCATGGGCCATTGGCTCAACTTACCATACAGTACTTAAAGCCTCCCCAGGTGCAGCCATCTTTGGTCGGGACATGTTGTTTGGCGTGCCCTTCCTTGCTGACTGGAACAGAATAGGAGAACATAGGCGGCAGCCTGACCTCAACACGATGCGGAAAATTGCTCACGCCGTGTTGGGATTATAAAGTTGGTGATCAAGTACTTCTTAGAAAAGATGGTATCCTCCGCCAAATCAGAGAGTCGATATGAAAGTGATCCTTGGACTATCACATCAGTTCATACGAATGGGACTATCAGGGTTCAACGGGAACAAAATCTGAATGATTTAACATCAGAAGAGTCACACTCTCTTTTAACCAACAGCCTTAACTTAAGCATGGTATTTTTTATGTGGCACCTCTTCAATCCAACACTTACGCTTTGGCTAGTCACCATACAGGGGTTTTAGGATAACCCTTCCTGTTTTTCCCTCTTTTCCACCTAATACTCCATTAGGTGGGGGTGAGTGACATAGGCCAAGAATCTGGAGCTTCCAAGTGGAACTCCATAGGTCTCCTTCACATTGTTTGATACAAAGGAAGGACTCAACAGTCATAGGATATGAGTTTCTCAGAAACCATAGCCAATCAAGACTTTCCTTCCTAAGAATCCACCATACATATTGTAGGTGTTTTCTTAGGTTGAATATCCACTGGCAGCTTTCTAGGAACCTTCCAATGGGACAGTTCCTTTAAGACAGTTGGATATGGGGCAGTCATGCAACTGCCACCTATCACTGCCAATCTCTTAATGATCATTTATGTCTCGTTGAACATGATGCATGTCTCACTTGTAAAACCTAAATGATAAGCTCACAATTTACCAACAACAACAATCTCTATTACCCTATCTACGCTAATAGGTATTTAGTATTTTTTATCTCCCAAACGGCTTAGGTCATTGTGTTGTTCCAGCAGGTCCCTTATAAGCTGAATTGATTGCCATCTTTGCCTCCCTGGATTAAGAATTGATAGGACACTTCACTAGTTCTTTGCACTGCAGCCATTTCCATACAGACCTCTACTTCATGGAATTCCTGCAAGAAGATATGATGCGTATGTGCTTCTGTGCAATGCAAATTCACCAAAGTTACACTCTAGGTCACCATTTCACGGTTTTTGTTGACAAAGGAGATGCAACCCAGAACTCTACTTTGTGTTACATCCGCTCCTGGATTGATCCTTGACCATCTTGACCATCTGGAGCAAACTTCCTTACTACAATTCATAGCCACCTTTTCCAAATGTCATTGTTAGACCAGAATCTAACAAAACCACCGATCAAAAATAAAATGAGCATTCACAGATCCAAGCTTCACGTTGAACTGGATTCTGTTATTACTTATTTCCCTAGAAACGTCATAATAAATTTTCAAACCATTACTTAAACTGGCATGTGCATCATGAGTCTCACCTGACCTGCACAAAAGTACATTATCATTATGCCAGATGATGCCTCACTTGTACTGACTTGTATTTAGATATTACTAGTAGCCGATGCAAGATTTTTTGTAGCGTGATGATGCCCAAATTGTTGCATTGCCAAACTGCATCCCCACAACAACCACTGGTGAAATTCATTGTTGTATTCCCTAATCTCTCCATTGGATTAATATATGCAAGCCAAAGAAAGACACATATATTGCGAATTGTGAAAATGTCATGCTGGGACATTTGCTCTCCTCCCCCAACCCCCAACCCCCAACCCCCAACCACAATCATTTTATATGCTTCTGAACACTGTGATGCTGATGTCAATTGTTTCACAAGAGTCACAAGGCAATCAAACACATCCTCTCCATCTGTGCAACCAAATAACTTGGCAGCTTCTGTTGAGTCCCAATATACAGATCTGGTTGCTCCATCAACATTCCTCTCAACCCCACCTCCCATTTCTCTCATGGGTGTAATTGTTGTGATAGCAGACAAATTTCAATTTTTTTTGTGGAGTCACACCCTCGTGCATCGGTCGGGTATCATCAACATTAATCCTTCCCACAGCAGCACCTGACTGAGAACAATTTGATGACTCTCTGCTCGCATAATTGCAGACCAATGAATTGGATGGATCAGGTGGAGGTATTCCATTTGTGCTTCAATAGAAGAAGTTGACACGTCGACGGACACCATGAGACCATGGACAATTCATGCTGAAAGTTCTCTGAAAGATCATTGCATTGCTGTGGTTGCTGCCATGAATTGAAATTGTTGCAAGAGCTCTACTGACATCACTCAAGCTCAGAGCAATCTCATTCTTCAGTAAGGGGAAGTATCTCTGTAGTATGCGGAGCGAACTTTCATCACAAATCCACTGATCCTCGAATTGTGATCCATCAGAAAGCCAAGCAATGGCAACAAATGCATCTACAATCATCTTTTTCTTGGGGGGAGGCATAACTTTGTCTGCACTCGATTGCCCGCGCACCTAAATTGCTAAAACTGTTCTATTAGTATAAATGAAGTGATCTGGTGAGTTAAGTGCGCGGGGAAATGGGGCACTGCTGAGTCCACTGGCTGTAAAGTTGATGGAGCGGATGTCATGGTTATCATGAGAAAGTGTGTGGTGATGGATGGAACACACCATAAGTAATTCTAAAAAAAGGTAAAAACATACCAAGAGCACATGGGAATTCAAGAATTCTACACAAGGCAGAAAAGTCATGAACCCAGCTGTACATGGGCATGTACACAATTTCAGACCACATACTGATGGATATTGGATGGTATTGGTTTAGACTTAGGGGAAATTTGCATGAAAATCAAGAACAATCAAATTCTCTAGTATCGTATGCTTATCATATGATGGTATGACAAAAAGAGAATTACCTCTAGAGAGTGGCACTGATTGTTATCAATTTGCGGGCTGTATTAATTTTGTACATACCTTAAAGAGGCATGTGCAGTTGCGTATTGGGATTTATCTCAGAATAATTGCTCTCGTTCTTTGTGCGATTCACTGCTCAAATAATTCATGGTAAAGAAAGGTAAAATGTACCTAAAAGAGTACCATGTACTGAAACTGAGCGTACATTTGAAAGTACAAAGTTTGTCCGAAAGTACAAAGTTCCTCCGAAAGTACCAAAATGTACTTTCGGAGGAACTTTGTACCTAACTTTGATTTCTTGTTGAAAATATAATGATTCCTAAATAGACATGTACTTTCGAAGGTACTTTGTACTTTGAACCATCGAAAGTACAAAATACCTCCGAAGGTACAAAGTACCTCCAAAAGTACCTCAGAAAGTACCTCCAAAAGTTCTCCCGAGAGTAACAAGTGTTTGAACCTGTTATGGCTAAATTATTTAGAATTTCTAGATCATATTATTAGGCCCCATCCATTGCATTTTTTTTGGAGCAATAACCCAAAAATGTACTTCTGGACCTCCGTTTTTGCTCCCTGTCCGTCGTCCTGAAGGGTCTGTTTTTTGTGTCACAGGCAAGGTTGGAGTATATGCTTGCCTGCGAAAAAAACACTGATTTCCAGGCCAATCGCAGCCATTGCCGTGAATAATATTGCCAATCGCTGCGCGCCTACCGTCTGATCACCATGATGGATGCTGAAGGCGATGATGATGCTGCATAGCATCTTTTGCCATTGCCAGACAAAATGCTGCTCTTCGCTTGCGTACTGCTCTGAAAGAAGCAGATCCTTCCTTCGTCGACAGTGACGCTGAAGAGCCACCCGCTGATGTGTCCGTTCCTGCATTGCCAGCCATTGCGGCTCCATCTAACAACACTGAAGACACTGACAACAACACAGATGAGGGTGTTGTTTCTAATTATGCAAGGCCATATAATGAGAGGAGTAATAACGCCATCCAAGCCCTCATTGCAATGGCAATAGGGTTGAAAGATGATGAAGGCTCCCCCTTGTTCGACGAGAATGAGGAACCGTTCATTTGAGAGTGAGGGATTGGAAGCCATCAGTTGATCATCTGCGCGAAGAGGTCTTGCGGCGCTACGATGTTTATGGCTTTTCAGAGCATCTATAGAATAGAAGGCCGCTTAATAAGTCATGGACTGTCAAGAGATGCATGGATTGGCTCATTCCACATCCTATTAATTGGGAAGACAATGGCATTACTGATGCTGCATTGGATGTTTTGTTTGTATCAGAGGAGATGTCTAAAAGAAAGTCTTTGATGATGGATGGGATAAATGCTATTGAGGAGCAGAATGCCGCCCTGGAGGGTAGGTGGAGTGGGAGTCAGTCCATGCTTCGATTGATTCATACTGTGGTCGACCATGATGATATTAAATTGAAATTCCTTCACAGATCTGATTCCATGGATCAATCAGAACCCTTGAAAATTGTAACTTGACAGAGAGGAGGGAGCGTACCTGCTGGGAGTTGATGTCAGATAAATGGAATGACAAGAACTACAACCCCAAGACTATGATATTCCATACTGAAGGCCAAGATAAGTTCCGAGAGGAGATTGACTTCAATTATTCCTCCGTTCAACATTTAGCTGCTGCTACTCCAGACAAATACAAGACAAAGATGTCAGAGATGATGGGTCAGCTGAAAAGGATTATTCAAAACTGGGAGGCCAGCGGACAAGGTGAAGGTGGCAACAATGGTGATGAAGAGAATCCTGTGCAGTTTGAACTGGGTATGTTGTCTGACGAGCGTTCTGAGTATGCTCTATCCAGTCGGGTGAGGTTTTTCAAGTACAAGGAATTGTATCTTCTCTACCTGTTGGATGTGGCAGAATTGTTTGACCTCACGCGAACATGTATGCAAACACTTGATCCCAAGGTGGCAGCTGGTGATGGTGGCAAGGATGTGCCTTCTGTTTTTGAGCAGGGAGATGGGGATGACTCGTCTATTGGTTCGTTAGCTTCCAAAGGCACCAATGGTTTGAAAGGTTTGAAGGAGATTGCTGACATTGCTGCTAACCTCAAGCAGTTCAATAAACGGAGCGAGGCGCTTCAAAAATTTGAGGGAGAGGAGAAGGAGAAAGACGAAAGCATGTGACGAAAGAACGCACACTCAGCGAGTACCATTCAACCAAGGAACGGATCAGCCGTGAGATTGAGTCTGCGGAGAAAGAGAAACGTGGATACAAATGGGAATTGTTGAAGAGCAAGCGACAGAGGTTGGACAAGATCCAATTACATTATCTATGCAGGAATTTGTGGACAGCATTGGCATACAGTTGGTAAGTAAGAAAAAGGAATTGGAGGACCTAGATGGGAAGATGAATGCACACCAGACAATGCCACAAAAAGCAATGTAACTCCAACTCATAGGAGCAATGGTTCGTCCTAGGACCTAAATATAATTGCACATTCAGACTACTTACCTTAGTTGGAAGTGTCGGCAAGAAGACATTTAGTCTTCCCAACATTGACGACATGTCGACATTATGTCTTCAAAGAAAGTAGAATTAATCATCCCAGTAAAATAATAGTAGAATTATGTCTTCAAAGAAAGTAGAATTAATCATCCCAGTTAAAATAATAGTAGAATTAATCATCCCCATCATCACTCCCTGCTCTTATAAATTTTACTACCTCACATCAGAACTGGAGACTTTTGTGTGTGGTCGGTATAGGTCAGTGATGGAAAGTCACATATCAGGGGTTCCATTCCCAGGGTGTTACTATTTGTATTGGTTTTGCCTGATCGCTATGCTGAAATCAGAAGAAGTTCTGCCTCTACTCTAGACCTGCCCTTTGCTGGTGTTGCTCCTGATCAGGTGCTGTCTGAGCTGAGAGCTGTACTTCTCTGGTTTCTCTGAAAAAATGCAGTCTCAGTGTGTCTCCGTTGTTGGCATGGATCCTGATCAGGTGATGTCTGAGCTGAGAGCTGTACTTCTCTAGTTTCTCTGAAATAATTCGGTCTAGAGTGTGTCTCTGTTGTTCTGAACAACTAATAGAAATACTACGTGACATAACTGTGTAATGAAATAAACTTTTGACTATGGACTTAATACCTCCTATTACTAGCAGGGCGAACCGAGTGCATGTCCTCAATGTGCTTACAAAGCTTAGTCCAAGGCAATGTCAATTCCGCTGACGCTGAAGTCCGGTCTCGGCGCATGGAGACAGGTACTTCGTCAAAGTGATCACCACCTCCAATCAACGAATCAGGAGTTTATACCTCGACACCTAATACATCCCTAATGGTGTTATTTGTAACCATCTGAACAAAGCCACAATCACCGCACTGTATATGACTGACATCCTCTCTCAATCCCTCTGCTGCCGCATCCACTTCATCTATGCAAAAGTTGTGTAATTTAGCAAGACAATTGACAAGGGCAATGGTCTTCTTGACGGTGATTCCAATTGGCATAGCCATACGTAAAACACCCCACCTCTGTACCAACATGCCAAATGCACATTCAATCCTGATTCTCAATTATGAATGGTAGAAATTTTAATTGTCATTTGAACCGCCACTTGTATTGGGATATGGGGTTGTCATGAAGATAGAATTGATGTAGGCATTGTCACCAAACAATACTAGATCCTCGGCAAGAACACCCTTCTGTAGTCGTTTGTATAGTTCACTGTTTTCGAAAACCAAACAATCAGCAGCAGATGCACCATGGATGATTGATATGTCTAAGTACCTTCCACGCACATCACATACCACCTGACAATTCAAACCAAACTTGTGCTTCCTACCACAGAAGAATTTTTGTTGATCTACACCCACTTTAGATGCCTCCTTCCTTCAATGTAGGTCTATTCATCCATATGATAATTCCATCAATTGTACCAGACCATTCAAATTCAACAGAACTCTTAACTTTGAACTCCCTTGCAATTCGTAATTGCTCTTCATGACTTTCAGGATAAGAAATGTACCAATCACTCTGATTGTTTGACGCTTCAACCACATACCAAACACTGTTCATCACTTTACTGTGAGACATGCCATATTTGGCCATAATATCGTATGGAGACCCTCCAGCAAAGTACCTCAATGCACAAGCCAACCACACTTCACTTTCAATTTTGCCATTTGGAATTGGTGGCGGGGCAGGGCTATTGAGCCGGCGGCGGCCACAGTGACCTGAGCTGATTCGTCGTAAAAAATATCAGGCAAAATTATAGGTAGGTTCGACAGGTGTCGAAGATTTGATTTTATGAGCTATATTTTGTACAATTGTGAGGATGGAAAGGCAGTGGAACTGCATTCCAATCCAAACGATGCAAACGATCATGGTGTAGGTTTCTACACAATATGGTATGTTCATACCCTTCTGATAGATGCTTAGATCTTCCTCCAGGGTGTTCTCTTGTTTGGGGTTCTGAACTTCCATGTTGGGGAGTCCATGCCGTCGGGAGGTGGACTCTCCTACTTGGGGTCCTGAGAATGCTCCTATTTAGGTTTTGTACACATGGGTACAAAAATGGCTGATTCATGCTCCATTTAGGTTTTGTACCAAGGGGTACAAAAATAGCTGATTCATGGCCTATGTCATTCGCCCCCACAAATGGAGTATCAGGTAAAAAGGAACCAAAAAAAACCTAAGTGTTTTAGGTGAAAAAAATGGGTTCTCATGAGAGTAACAATAACGAACTAAAAAGTTTGTTAAACATGTGTAACGACTAAGTGTTGTTTGAAGAGGGAGAGTCCGTTTTATGTTGTTTTGAAACTGACAGTTAATATGGTTTTAAGTTTGGTTGTTAAAAAAAGGTGTAACTCTTCGTATATTCAGTCTTTCTGATTTGGTTCCACGTTGAATCCTGATGGTGCCATTCGTATGAACTGATGTGATAGTCCAAGGATCACTTTCATATCTACTTTCACCTTTGCGGAGTATACCATCTTTTCTAAGAAGTACTTGATCACCAACTTTGTAGTCCCAATCACGACGTGAGCTATTTTCCCGTTCTGTGTTTTGGTCTGTTTGGTGTTGCCTATATTCTCCAATTTTATTCCAGTCGGCCAGGAAGGGGATGTCGAACAACATGTCCGTCCAAAGATGGCTGCACCTGGGGAGGCTTTTAGTACTGTGTGGTATGTTGAGCGAATGGCCCAAGCGACATTCGTCATGAACTTGTCTATATCGCTTGTCTCTACTGGAGGGGCCATGTCTATTTCAGCTGTTCGAGCATAGATGATATCACCTGATGCACTCGTTCTAGAATTGCATTCTCTTGTGGATTCTTGACACTGGTAGGCTTACATGTGATCCCATATGAGTCACATAGGGCTTTGAAGTGAAGTTTGAATTTGCTTCCATTGTCATAAATTATGTATTGACAACGTGGATACCTACTAAACCAGGTCTTGTTCACTAAGTTGCTGATCATTGCTGATGATTTATCAAAGTATGCTAACTTAGGTTCGTCATGGGTCGTTTTACCCTTCCGCCCTTTTGTATCCAGGGAATAATCGCCTCAGTGATTACCGGTAGTTCAACTATTTCAAACCAGCTCGAAGCTGGGTCAATCATAGTCAGACACATGAAATCAATTACTGTCCCATCTTTACCTTTGATTGTATACGGGCCAATAAGGTCCACACATAGTACATCCCAAGGGTTTGTGATGGCGAATTTAGTAGGGAGTTTCCTGTACTTATGCTTATGCCTCTTGTTGACTTGGACTTGGCATGCATGACAGTTTTTGACATATTTCCGGACGGTATTTTGCATACCTTTCCAGTACATCGCAGCACAAAGGGTTTCTTTGAGTCTAGTGTGTCCAGGGTGCTGTATATAGTGGTGGTACCAACTAACTGCACGATGTTGAAGATCTTGTGGAATGACCATTTTTCTGTCCTTGCATAGGAGATGTGTACTTTCGACCAATTGTGTTGAGTACTGGTCTTTCAACGTCTTCAAGCTGGCATCAAGCTTTTGTGCTTCTGCAATCTCTCGCACTGTTAACGGGTAGATTACATCTTCTTCGCTGCGGTTTGCAAATACCAGATTCATTTCTTCTTGGTATGCAGAGGTGTCTATCACACTCTCTTCTTTCATGGTGTAATGACACCAGCATTTGGTGAACGTCATCCAGTTCTCGTGCTCACTCGGTATTGGTCCGATGTCTAAGTGAGAGATGGCGTCGGCAACAGCGTTATGTATGCCTTTAATGTAAACAATTTCGGGGCCAAATTCCTCGAGGAGCAATCTCCGTTCGTAGACACGGTCAGAGGTTAATCCGAGGGCGTCTTGGATTAGATTTTTATGGTCTGTGTAGACTTTTAATCTTTGTCCCCACAACATGCCTTTGAACTCCTTAAGTGTTTCCATTATGGCCAGTAGTTCTAGTTCGGTCACGCTGTACTTCTGTTGCGTCGTCGACAGCTTCCTGCTGAAGAACACAAGGGGCCTATTACCCTGGATGATAACTGATCCGATAGGCTAAGACTACATACTTGGCAATGGAAGTCTTAATGTCATCAAATGCTTTTTGATGCACCGTGTCCCAGTACCATGGATGTTTCTTCGTCTTATTGGCTCTGGTGACCTTGGTGTGACCGCATTCTTCTACCAGTGAGGTGAGTGGGGCAAGCACTTTGCTACGTCTTGCCCAAAGATCTCTATAGTACTGGACCATGCCCAGGAACTGACGGATGTCTTTGACATTTTTTGGCGATGAGATTGCGAGAATCGCCTGTACATTTTCCCTGTTGTGGTTTAATCCCTGTTCGTGTGAGGGTATAACCTAGATATTCTGTTTCAAAGGTGCAGAATGACGACTTTTGGGCATTGATTCGCAAGCCCGCCTCGCGTAGCCTGGTAAGCACCATTTTCAATTTGTCATGGTGGACTTCCAGGTTTGCCTTTGTGATGCATAACAAATCATCAAGGTAAGCTGGTACGAACTCTAAGGCTCCCATTAGTATTGACATTTTTGCTTGAAAGATGTCTGGTGAACCTGCGATGCCCACGGGCAAATGGAGGTAAGAATACTTGCCCCATGGGAAAATGAGGGTACATATTCGGGATGAATCGGGATCCAGTCTAATGGTATAATAACCCATGTTTAAATCCAGGGTTGTAGCATAGGTAAATCCCTCTAGCTCTTGCAGGACTGTACTGATTTTGGGTAATGGAAACGGCTTTCGAACTAGTCGTTTATTTACTTCTCTAAAATCAGTGAGAAAGCGTACAGTTCCGTCTTGTTTTCCAGTGATAAATGATGGTGGCGCCCATTCCGATTCGGGCTGAAACTCTACCACTCCCAGTTCGCATAATCTATTCAGTTCTTTGATGGTTGTTTCTTTGCAAGATTTTGGTACTGGGTATGCCTTGCCATGATATAGCTTTGCGCCCTCCTTACTTTCGAAGGACACAGGCTCTGTGTTCCAATCACCCAGTGTTCCGTCAAAAAGTTCCTCAAATTCTGTGAGTAACTCCAGCAACGAGTTTTGGTCTTGGAGACTTAGGTGAGTACAATTGGTGCTAACAATTGATTGGAGGTCTGCCTTTTTATAATTTGCATCTAGGATTTTAACTACCCGCTGTGTCGCTTCCTGTGTACTTTGCGGTTCATTTGCCATGCTGTTGTTAACAGCCCAGGCCTTATCCAAGTTTGATGAAGTCAGACTATGGATGTCTCTCATTGGCAAAATGATGTGATCAATGGTTATCTTTTGTTCGAAAATCTAGAACAATTCCGAGCTCTTTCATGGTTTGATCTCCAAGAATGAGGCCGAACGCTGGTTTTGCCATCTTTTTCTTATCATACTCTACTACATCAGGAGTCACTGTGTACTCCTTACTGTTCGAATACTCAAAGAACTTTAAGTTGACTTTGCTCCTTCCTTTGGTTAGGAAGCTCCCATTCAACGTGCGCCAAGATTTTGGCACCTGCCTAGCCAAGTAGGGAAAGCGTTTCTCCGTTCCCTTTGCATGGAACAGGAGATCACTATCAGATCCACTGTCTAGTAGGATCCTGATGACTGGGTTACTGGCACGATGCCCTGTAGAGTGTTCAAGATTCTTACAGGCTGGATTTTCAGTCGCTTTATAGCGTGCTTGTGCTACTACAGTAGTGACCTGCCCTTCCTTACCTGTCAAAGGGGGGTTCACACTATTGAAAAGGTCACCCGACAGTTTGGGGTCCGACAATTTGGTTATTGTTTCACTCTGTGTAAGGTTGGCTGGAAGATTTCCTAGTTCTTCTGCCAGGTTCGAACGTGTCTTGTTTGAACCAGAAAATGTTATGTTGGCACATGGGGAAGTTTTAATTGGACTAAGATAAGTGTTTATCATTTCATTACAATCGAATTTACTACACAATTTCTTAGTACTCCTCCCCGACCCATCATCTCAAGATGAGTCTGAATCATCACTGTCACTCATGTTGTGATGCTTACACTTCTTTTTTCTGATAGCGCATTTCATTTTCTTGTTGGACTTCGTACATTTGTCGATTTTAGCGGATAGCTGTGCATAGCTACTTCCTCCTCGAGCAGGTCTCTCTAGTCCACGAGAGTTTCCATTTGGTTTTCTCCCCTTGAAGCTTGACTTCCTGGTCCCATTGGAGTCATACTTCCGGCAATCCGGAGTGTTGTGGGTGGTATGTGCGCCCCCATGTTTCTTGCAGAGAGAACAGTACTTCTCTGTGCGACGTTTCTTCGGAATCCGATCACTGAAAGAGACCATCTTCTTCCTAGATGAGTCGTTAGCCTTGGCTACGGTCTTGGGTCCTTCTCCAGCCTTCTCGGTGGGGTAGGCCTTCTCAATGCGTTCAAGGACTTCTAGAAGTTCCCTGACACTCTGTGGTACCAAAGCTCCACTGAGCTCATATTGGTCCTGCCAGTTCCTAGGAACCATCCTGAGGATGTGGCCTGCCAATTCGGCATCATCGAATGGCCCGCATACTTTTGTAGACTTTGCAGCCTTTGAAGAGTAAAACAGGCACGGCAAGAGTTCCACAAACCCGTTAAGGCATTGGATCCTCTGCACAAAGTCCCTGATGGGTACCCTGTTTGGTTTCTTCAGCCCATTGCTGATGTAGAAGCGTTCCTGCTCCGCTGCATCTGTCCTGACGACGGTCTGCAGGTGCAACTGAACACATTCCTGAAAGGAGGTCCAAGATGCCAGGGGTTTTGTGGGATGCTCGGTCCCATACACATCTGTCCAGGGTTCACAGTTGATTTGTTCCCCGACGATGGTGGTCCAAGGACGACGGGCAGTCTCCGACAATTGAGTGGAGTACCGCAGGAAGATCGCTTGGCCAGCGGACACTAGGGCCTCACTGGTGTGGATTTTAGCAGCAGTTGCTTTGTTCCATGACTGTAGGACAGGGTAATTTTCATCTGTCCCTTTGAACTTGGCTTTGGCCGCAGTGGCCGCAGTCAGTTTTGCCTCAGCCATTTTATCTGTCTTACATGCTTCCCTGTAGTCCGTGTCTAAGCCTCTCTGGAAAATTATTTCCATCGAGGTCTGGACATGGTTGAGGAACTGTTCAGGACTTCCCTCATCAAAGACGGTGACAGACAAGGTCATGTTGTTGGAGACCTTGATTTTGTTGGATTACCTTCGGGGTGTCCATGGCAGTGGGAATGTAGGAAATGGGTGGCTTGGACCTCCCTGAACTACGTTCACACTCCTGTGGCTTGAGTCCTTCTGGGCTTGATTTGCTGATTGACATCCTCTTAATTGCCTCGCCAAGGGGCGTATTATAAAACAAGGCCTTGAAGGAGGTCTTGGGTGCCCTGTTGAGGTTAGCTCAAAAAAGGATTTTTTTTACTCTTTTATTTTTAAATTTTTCTTCATCGGCTTCTATATTTCTTGAAAGTCTTGCTTCCAACTATTTTGCGAGAATTCTCGATCATGAAATTAATCCAACTTGTAGGAATCCCGGATCTCAGAAGTCGATCGCTCAAAGTTTATCGCTGATGCTCGCTGATCGTGGGAGAATTTTTGGAGAGCTCGTAGATCGCAAAACCGTAGGGAATTCGTCGATCAGCGAGCCGATTTTGGATGAATCATCGACAGTGAAAAACGTATCGCTGGTGCGAAAAGTTAAAATTGCCGCTTGCGATAAAATAATTGTTAGCGTACCTCGTGTCGGAAGGTTTGGATGTCGATGGCTTCGGTGCACAAAGGTCGCACCACGCTTATCTATAGATAGTGACCTGAGCCGAAAATCGTCGTAAAAAATATCACGCGAAAATTATAAGTAGGTTCGACAGGTGTCAAAGATTTGATTTTATGAGCTTTATTTTGTACAATTGTGAGGATGGAAAGGCAGTGGAACTGCATTCCAATCCAAACGATGCAAACGATCCTGGTGTAGGTTTCTACACAATATGGTATGTTCATACCCTTCTGATAGATGCTTAGATCTTCCTCCAGGGTGTTCTCTTGTTTGGGATTCTGAACTTCCATGTTGGGGAGTCCATGCCGTCGGGAGGTGGACTCTCCTACTTGGGGTCCTGAGAATGCTCCTATTTAGGTTTTGTACACAGGGGTACAAAAAAGGCTGATTCATGCTCCATTTAGGTTTTGTACCCAGGGGTACAAAAATAGCTGATTCTTGGCCTATGTCACACAGACGCTGCTATGAGAACGTCACGCTCTCCTTGGTCTCTTCATCTTTTCCAAATACTGTTTGTGCGTTAGTACAATGCCCTCCTTTAGTTTTTCATGTAACGATTCATAACTCATATGGAATACCCTCTGAAAGTACTTGGCACCAAGGCACATGTATATTTCTTGAATAGTGCGTCTCGGTCGAGTATTATTTGGTGCACCATACCTAGACCCTCTCTTTATCGCATTCTTGCCACTTATAAAGTGCATGGCTGCAGCAGATGCGGCGTGGGCAGCGAAAACCTCAGCATTACGTTGATAGCTGGATACCAACATTGAACTGGTTATGCGGAGTGCGAGATGGGAGACTGACTAGCGTCAACAGGCTACAAATAAGCTGCAATGAAGATAGCGTGAGCGGGGCCGAATATGGATGAGACGATGTGTTGATGATGCAAATGGTCATCGATCGCAATATTTGAGATGGCCGATTTTGGAGGATCTAACGCTTTGCAACACTAGAGATAATTTCTACTGATTTAGATTTATGTTTTACGTCACAAGATATATTTTACTATGGACGGCTATGGGGCGAGCAAAAACAGACCCCAAGAAGAGAGGAAAACAGACGTACATTTTTGGGTTATTGCTCCTAATTTTTTTTTGCAATGGAGGGGGCCTTATATCTAATAATGAATACAAATAATTCAGTTAAAAAATGCAACGGTGAGTGGTTTCTGTCATGGATTTGATTGAGAACTGTCACATCATAATATCATATTGCGCATGTGTTAGGCCCAATGCTCGGTAATTTGCAATTGCCAAGCAATTGCCCTCAATTGCAAACCTGCCAAGGAATTGCATTTTTTTAGGGAATACGCAGAACAATTCTTTGACGACAGCCGAATTGCATTTGAATTTTGCGAGACTTGTCAGTTTGGATGTAGTTGTTTGCCAAATCTGGCGCCGAAACACATCCAACTGACTGTGATTTAAAATGTATTAATCCCTATGTAACTTAGTATCTTCTCTCAGTCAGTGTTCTCTTCCGTTTACTGTTCTGTACTGTCGAACTGAAAGATTGATGCCAATCGGACATGGTATACACTCCATTGATGCCAATCAGAGGTGTCACACAACAGAATTGATGCCAAACAAGAGGTCGTTGTAGAAATCCCGAGCGAAACCTAAGTTGTCAAGGAATCATTTGCAATTCCTTGGTAATGCAAACGTCGACAAGGATTTGCAATGTGATTTTTGCACATTTTTGCAATTGCTTGGCAATTGCAAATTACCGAGCATTGGGCCTAACACACACACTCCGCAACATACATCATTATACACCGTAATAATATCGTTACGGTACAATCAAGATTTTTTTTAAAATCTTATCTTAGTCACTGAGCAGGTTTCGTTTTCTTCTTCTCCTTAATGATACGCTTTTTTCACTTTTGCACTTTATGGTTGATATCATATATACTCTAGTGAAAATACCCGTAAAAGCCTAAGGTTTTTGGTTTCTACGCATGGGTATTCAATCACTGTTGATATGCGATTGCCTCTAAAATTATATCTAAAAGCAATTTGTAGCATGGCCAAAATTCAATACATGCTTACTTGTAAAGAGAAGCGTGAATCATCAAGCAGATGGCCACCCGCGGCCATTTTTGCATTGCCCCATACCAGAACAAAACAATGGGATTTCCGCTCACGCAGACAGTCATCCCCTTCGATCTCTGTGAGTTCATGGAGTTTTGAGCCGCGAGTTGGCTCATCGTCTTCCCAGCCATCGCGCCAACACGACGTCCTTAACGCCCCCTCAAAAGACAGGTTGGTTGTTGTGTTATGCTGATTTTAAACAATTTAATTGAAAATTGTCCTTACTGACCCTGCCATTCCTCCCCGCACCCCTCCCACATCTAATCATCAACATCGCGACGTGGCCGCGTCCTCTGCAATTCACAGCCGTGCTGGCAAAAAATGAATCAGGTCAATTGCTCACCTGAGTGGTGAGTTCTGCCATTTTTTTATTTTCAACTATTTAATAGAAAATCGTCCTTACTGACCCTGCCCTTCCTCTCCACACCCCTCCCACATCAAATCAACAACATCGCAACGCCGCCGCGTCCTTACAATAAACAGCCGTGCTGGAAAAAAAGAATCAGGTCCATTGCTCACCTGAGTGGTGAGTTCTGCCATTTTTTTATTTTCAACTATTTAATTGAAAATTGACACAACTGACCCTGCCCTTCCTCTACACACCCTCCCACATCAAATCAACAACATCGCGCGTCGCCGCGTCCTCTACGATCAACAGCCTTGCTGGCAAAAAAGAATCAGGTCCAATAATCACCTGACTGGTGAGTTCTGCCATTTTGTTTTCTTATTTCCAACTATTTAATTGAAAACTGAATGTGCCGACACTGCCCTTCCTCTCCACACCCCTCCCACATCAAATCAACAACATCGCGACGTCGCCACGCCCTCTCAGAGCAACAGCCATGCTGGCAAAAAAAGAATCAGGTCCATTACTCACCTGACTGGTGAGTTCTGCCATTTTATTTGTTCTGTTCAACTATTTAATTGAAAATGTCAGTGCTGACCATGCTCTTCCTCTCCAAAACCCCTCCCACTTCAACTCAACCCCATTGGCCCATCCCCACATCCTCTCTTATCAAGAGCCCTGCTGTAAAAAAGAATCAGTTCCATTACTCACCTGACTGGTGAGTTCTGCCATGTTTCTTTTTCTTTTCAACTATTTAATTGAAAATTCAATCTACTGATCCTACCGCGTTCCTCACCATACCCCTCCCAATTCAAATGAACTTTGGCCAACAACTACGGACTATCGAAGGCCCTGTCAGCGCAAAACCGTATTGAAGTAGTTCGAAAGGACGTAGAAGAAGAGGGTAGCGAGGGAGAGTAGCGACACTTAATTGTAATCTCTTTGTTGTCTCTGGGTCAATACTGAATATCTTAGATCTAATTGTAATATCTTTCTTGACTCTGAATCAATACTGACTATACATCACATCATTATTTACACTAAGTATGTTACATTGCATGTCTACTAGAGAGTACAAAGACATCGCCAAAGACATGTCATATGTCGCGACATTCACATGTCTTCTAGACAGCCCACGGTAATGTCTTCCTGACATGTCTCAGCAACATTCCGAGACATGTCTTCAGTGTCACGGAATGTCGCGACATGACATGTCTTTGGTACCCCCCAGCCGACATGTCTGTGTTTGGTACCCCCCAGCCGACATGTCGTGTCGCGACATTCCCAACATAGCGACTCCTCCTCACCCTTAGAATCAAACTTGGGCAGTAAAAACTGTTGGGATAGGTACTTCACCTCACCCTACAACAATTCATTCCCCATAAAGAACCAATCACGATTGTTTTAATATATAAAGAAATTTATTATGAGGCAGATCTATACCATATTCGTCAACAGGCTGTTCAGCAACCATGCTCTGGGGGCTGCTCTGCGACCAGTCTTGTCAATTTATGCATAGCAATCAACTCCCATGTTATAAGGGCTGTTGCGAATTCAAAACAGACTCATTTCACGCAACTCCTCCTCATCCTCAGAGTGAAACTTGGGCAATATTTCTCTTTCTTGCAAGACTGTTGGGATAGGTACTTGACATCACCCTAAAACTCTATTCATTCTAAAGCAAGTCTATGGACCATCTCGGAACCTGGCACAACTCTAGACGTAGAGGCAGCTGCCACCTTCTCATAATCGACCAAAATGACGTCAGAAGTCATGCCAGTGCGCCCTCGCTTTATTAAATCGGAAAGCACATGTAAGTACTACGAAAGTCATGCCAGTGCACGCCGCGCTCTAGCTTATCAGCAAGACAGGCAATTTTCGACTTTGGCGATAAGTATCGCCAGAAGGAGTCGTCAGATGTCGTCAAGAGATTTTGACGGTCGTCAACGGGTCGTCACTAAAGTCGTCAGGGGTCGTCACTAAAGTCGTCAGGGGTCATCAGGGTCGTTTTTTGGTCGTCACTTGGGTCGTCAGGGGTCGTCAGGTGGAGTCACATGGGTCGTCAAAGAAGATCTCTTGGGTCGTCAGTTAGGGTCGTTTGTCGACCTGGTCGTCACCAAGTCGTACTGTTCGTCACTTGCTCTGGCCGCGGGATGATCAGATCATTAGATATTTGTGGAAAGTCGTGAAGTCGTCAGAAGTGGGTCGTCAGAGTCGCCAGAAGGGTCGTCACAAGGAATCGATCAGTCGTGACAAGGGTCATCAAAAGTGGTCACCAAAAGTCGTCAGGGTCGTCAAAAGTCTTCACCAAAAGTCGTCCAGGTCGTCAAAATGTCGTCACAAGCAGTCGTCAGGGTTAGTCAGATGGTCGTGAAAGTCGTCAGTTTAGTAAAAAAAATGCAAAAGTCGTCACTTGTCGTCAGTTTGGCTCGCCAAAAACTTCGACGTGGCAAAGTTGCCTGTCTTGCAGAAAGCATTTACTACAAAAGTCGTGTCCGTGCGCACTGTGTGAGCAAAGCGAGCGCAGCCCGCACGCTTACTGCCACTGTAATAACTTCTTCATTTGTTCGGGTGCCCGCCGCTGCTAAAAAATCTTGCAACGGCTGCTAGTAATACCATACCTTCGGATAAGTACATGTGAAATCCATAATAATATGCCGATTTCCCATAAGTCCACATTGATTACTATACCGTACTATACACCATGTAGTATGGTACGTTATGGTATGGTATGGTACTGACAATTCAGTATTGTAATGTCCGATCTTTTCACATACATGTGCCGTAGAAGACTGTAGAAGACCGTAGAAGTCTCGTAGAAGTTCACCTGACGTTCACCATGACTTCAGCATGCCACATAAATCATCAATCAAATGAGATATGATTACAATAGCAGAACTCCTGAAAGAAGCGTCCCCTTCTCCTTCGTCGCCTCTGCTATACATCCATCAGGACCACGTTGATGACGCAGTTCGCGAATGCACCTACCCAAGCACCTACCGCTCTCCGTATATGATCTTGACGTACGAGCAGTTTTGGGATGTTACCGGTCGTCATAAAGAATGGCTGATGGCGCAGATCCACAGAGTACGTCTGGAATGCCGTCTCAATGATTTCACTCATGGCAATGGTGCTGATTCCACTACTGGTTCCGATGGGGTTGCTGTTGCAAGTCTGGGGAAACAGACATCGGGGTTCAAGGACATTATAGTTGCCTACCTCTCCGAAAATTCTCCCGATCTTTTGATGAATTTACTGGGGTGCATGGACTTGACCGACAAGCACTACTGTAATACCAACAGTGGTCCTTTGCCTGCCATGATGAATGTGCGATGGACACCTTTAGAGATTGCACGCGTTTTGAGTCCAAGAGCCATGACTGATGATAGAACATCTGCATGTCATTCGAGAAGAAATGATCGTGATGCCTTAAGAAGCATTTTGTCTTCATCGATGCATGTTACAGTTATACTCTATGGAGAGGGCTATGAAAAAGCTGCAACGGAAGCAATCACTTATCTAAATAATACGGAGGATTCGACCGAAGAAAGTACCAGCGTTGGCAACAGCCCTATGACACAACCACGTCATCGCGCAGTTGCCTTTCCCCTTCCATATCTGACGAAGAATTACGATCAGAAATGCATCAGTTCAAAAGCTAAGACGGTAGGATTGAAGGCAAAAGACAGTTTCAACCTTTCTCCGCACTCTTGTATCTCGAACGACGAGTCCATCCTACTTTTTACATCTGGAACATCCTCGTCTCTTGGCATACCAAAAGGGGTGAGGCTTTCTCACCGCTCTCTTTTCGTCCAAGCATTGGCGAAAACACAATCTCCTTGCTTTTATGACCGCGAGACAGTTCTGACTGCTAATACTGTGTCTCTGTTTCATATAGGAGGATTGAGCTCTCTTTTAGCTGTTATTTTGGGTGGTGGACGTTTGGCTTTTCCATCCCATACTTTTGATGGTCTGAATAGGAAAGGTTTTCAACCTGAGATGGTCCTCGAATCGTTAAAGGCTAGGCTAACTTCTGAGGCGACAGGAGTGAATACTTTGGTTGTCGTTCCTGCAATGTTACATTCCATATTCGAAGTCATTGAACGTAATCATACATCCCAAATATTTCCTTATGTAAGGCTCGTTCTCGTGGGCGGCCAGTCAATCGGAAATGGTCGTCTGTACAAACAAACACGGCGATACTTTCCAAGTGCAAGAATAGTTCAAACATATGCATGTACCGAGGCAGGATCTTCCATCACGTTTGAAGATTTGGGTATAAACAACAAGTCTGATACGAACGCAGAGCCCGAAGATGCTGTCATAGATGGTGCAATTTGTGTAGGTCATCCGCCACCGCATATACAAATAGGAATTTTCGAAACATTTACACAATCGCTGCCATCCCAGCAACACCTGCTTCCCCACGGAAAAATGGGCATTATTGGAACGCGAGGCCCACACACTATGTTAGGCTATTGGAGTCGTGACGAATCTTCGTCGTCAACATCAAATCAATCTATTCAAGATGGGTGGTTGTTTACCAGTGACTTAGGTTACTTATCTCCGAAGAGTGGAAAACTCTTCTTTTGCGGTAGAGTTAACGACGTAATCCGTACCGGTGGCGAGTCAGTTTTAGCCACAGAAGTTGAGCGGGTTCTTAGCATGCACCCTGAGATATTAGAGTGTGCTGTGTTCGCGCTCGCCGATGAGAAGTTTGGAGAATGCATAAGCGCTGCTGTGGTTTCGAAGACATTTCTACCACATAGCGGCGTTGATTTGATGGAGAGTGATGAGTTGAGAGATGAAATACGACGGCATTGCGCAAATCATCAACTTGCTGGTTTCAAACGGCCGCGTCGTGTATTTTACATGAAATCTCTCCCTCGAAACTCATCGGGCAAAGTTCTTAAACGAAAGATTGCACGATTGTGTTCGCAACAAGCGAATTCGATTAGGTGTCGATTATAGGGGGAACAACGACTAATGACTGGTGTTATGACATGAATTACTCCACTGTCTTAATATTCTGCCGGCCTTCGGCACTTTCGGTCGAGGGCTCATCGACAACGATTGTGTGGTAAGCAACTGAGAAACCACATTCCCGACAACATGAAGGCCGGTTTACTTCGTACGTAAACCCTGGACATTTTGGGTCCATGGTACATAGTCTTTTGCTTGTAAGATATCGTATCTTCTGCCTTTCCAATTCTTGCTCGCGTTGAAGTCTCATCTCTTCTTCTTTAGTGCGTGAGATATCTGCTTGACGTTTTCTTTCTTCCGCTTCTTTCACCCTCTGCATGGCTAGAATTTCGAGGGCTTCTTCCTCCGACGGCCCATCATACGCTGTGGTTGCAACAATGGTGTACTCTCGCCCACATGCTAGAGAATTAAACAATGCAGATAAAATGATGCAACCCTAAGTCACAAGCAAGTCACAGCAACATCGACTCTTACCTACACTCTTAGGTAGACCGCGACCGATCCGATTTACAATCGTGCCAAATTCAATAACAATTCCAGGGTTGGGTGTGAACATGGAGTTTGTGTTTTTTCCAATTGATCGACCCAGTGCTCCATGCCTATTGGATCCCCAAGTCCAAACATTTCCATCGCTTGCAATAACTGCATTATGAGAGCTACCGCAGAAGACTCGTCTGACAGTGATTTGGCCATTCCAAAAGCCTCCACTGGAGTGGGAAGAGAAGTCTGGCAAGTCTTACCGAGCCCAAGCTGACCTTTGATATCCTGACCCAAAAGTGTACAGATAGCCTGAATCTTTCATCGGGGGTATTCTTACAACGCATGCAGAATGCCATGTGCCTGCGCTTATGTCCAATATGTTACATCCTCTCAGGCCAGTGATTTCAGTCGGCTCCCATCGAGATAATAAATCTCCGTGACCCAACTTTCCACCATCCCCTGAGCCCCACGAGAACGTAGTAGATTTAGTAGACACAAGAGTATGGTCAGAACCGCACGCAACGAGTCTCACGACTTGTGATGCTGGTAATCGTACTTGTACGGGAAATGGCTGGAATCTCGTCTCCGTTTCACAACTCCCAATCCCTAGCCTTCCGTTTGCAGAATGACCAAAAACATATACTTCGTTTCCTGTTGTCTTGATGCACGTGTGATGGTCTCCACAAGATACAACGGAGGCTGGCTTATCGAAGCCGAGGAACGTTGGTGTTTCTACTTTCATAGTAGAGCGAGCGCCAAGAACGCCAAAATCGCCCTTACCCCAACTGAATAAGTCACCTCCCTTGCTTATAGCTATGGCATGGTTAGCTCCAATAGATGTCATGATTATCTCTTCACCATTCAATGCTACAACTAGCTGAGGTGTCTCAAACCTGACATTTTGTTTGGAGCCTTTTAAACCCATCGGCCCCATTCCCCCTCCACCCCATGCGAAGATTTCGTGCTTCTCCGTTGTTGCGAACGACATGTTTGCTCCAGTTGATGTTGAGACATGTTGGCAGTACCTTCCGCGTGTTATGGGGACAACTGTGAAAGTGTGCCTGTCTTTGAAATCACCAAGTCCAAGCTGCCCCATGTTATTCTTT
The DNA here is from genome assembly GCA_013187285.1 of Cyclotella cryptica. Lineage (NCBI taxonomy): Eukaryota > Bacillariophyta > Thalassiosirophyceae > Thalassiosirales > Thalassiosiraceae > Cyclotella > Cyclotella cryptica. Next base: position 291,874 of record JABMIG010000005.1, read on the forward strand.
CCAACTGCGTAGACAGCACCCTGCTCTTCTAGCAAAGCGACTTGCTTGTGTTTTGCTTCAATTTCTTGCTTGATAGCGAGTTCTCTTTTCATTTCCTCTTCAAGCGAGCTCATTAAACGATCTGTCAACTCTATCTTACTACCTTCGGTGAGCTCGCCTCTTGCCTTCAGGTGCCTTTTTAGTTTCTCATTAGAAAGACTTGAAATGTCAAGGCTTTCAAGAAAAGTGTAGCTTCCCCATGGCGCTGTGGCTCCTCTGAACTTTGCCGCTGCTACTGTGGCTATTAAGTTGGTGGTGGCTTTGGGAGGATGCCGTGTCATCGTACTGTCATTGTTGACGTTCGATTGACTAGAGTCTTTGCTGTCTCTTTGCTTGAGCTTTTCCGCTACTGCTGCGGCTTTCAATTTATCTGCAAGTGACACGTTTCCATTTCCGTCGGCTTTCAGCTCCTCGACAAATTTTACTGCCGGGTGGGCTGTGTTGTTTGCTTTCGTGGTAGGTTTAGTGTAGGTGTAGCCGCGTTCACGCTTTGGGCTTCCGTGCATTGCAGCTTCAGGTTTCTCGTCAAGGTGGTCATTGTCCTGTCATTGTCATTTGTAGTTCCTGTCTATCAATAGCAAGAGGTCAAGTCTTTTAACTGCTGCACGTGAGTACAGTACCTTAGAAAAAATTGAATTTAAATTAGACATCCCCGTATTATTTATTACACTAAACTTGCATAAATATTATTATGCTATAGTTGAGCATGAAATTATGAAAAGGATGGCATCTGATGGAATGATCATGAATGAAATTCGATGAACTCGGCGCAATAAGTGTGTCTGTCCGACAAAGAGAAATGTTGAAACATGCTGTATCGAGTTTATAGTTCATCATCAGAATCCTCTTCCCCTACTACCAATGTAATATCATCTCCCCGTGCATCTCTATCGACAACCTTAGTCACTTTACTATCGCCATCGGCATTTTTCAACACCTGCTCCTCGTCCATCAACACAAAATTAGGACTCTTTCTCAAACTCCTCAGCCAATTAAAATCCTTGACATCGCCGTACATATTCCTACCAAGCCGCCATTCGGACTCCTTACTACCTCCTGTGTGGTAAAAATCACCCGCAAAAACCATGGCGGTACAATCTTCGATGATTGGGCCACTCCGAACCCATACACCAAACTTTACATTTTTGGAATCATGCACTCGTAATTGATAGGCACTACATCGAATGGTGGAATCATGACAATTCGTGACGTGGACTGGGCCTAAGACAACAGAGTAGATTTTACAATGGTGAATATTTTGAATGTGTAGTGATTGAAGTTCGGGGTGGAGGATGACTGTTGTGTCCGTTAGGTTTTGAAGGAGATACGACGATGGCCCTTCAGGAGGAGTACTTTTTTCAGGCGCTAAGTCTGATGACGGAGAAGCAGGATATGGCCGAGGAATTGCATAAAATTTCCAATGCTCATGCGGATCCGCTTCGTCACGAAGAGTCAATGATCCATCTGATAGTATTTCGATGATGCAGTTGGATTTATTTTCAATGACTCCCCTAAACCCGAGTGCCAACTTCTCTTGTTCGTGTTGCTGCTTCTCCTTCTCCGTCACAGCATGCTTCTTCAAGCCCTCCAAAATAGCCCCCGGTCTACTTTCCCCATCACTGGCATTGCGACTTAATTCCTCCAAGGCCCTTCTATAGCGCCGAAACACAAACTTCTCCTTGGGACAAATAATATCTCTCGCTTCATCGATTCGATTCAGTATCTTCTCCATCTCAGCGGAAAGTAGTCGAATGTCTGTTAGAGACAAATCCGGCATAGATTGTGATAGCATTGCGTCCAATACGACGTTTCCACTGCTGCTACTGCTGCTGCCGGTGTTGGCCATGTTCATCGAACTAGAAGAGGAAAGAACATGTTGCTGCAATAAACGAACCTGCTTCAAAATCGCATCAAGTCGAAGTCGTCCTTCGTTCCTTTTCGAGGTTGTCGCATAATGACATCGTACTTGATTTTTCATCTCATCACTCCAATCTCGCACGGGCGTCGATTCAACACGACTTGCCCCGTCGAATGTCACTTTCGAAGCATCGTCGAGAGATGGCAACAACAGCGCGTCGATGCTACAATGAAAAGCGTTGCATAAATTTCGAAAATTGAACCAGAAATGGAGAACGTCCTCTTTGTTGGTGCTCGCATTCGCGGTGTGATTTGGTGATTCGCCTTGCTTGGTGACGTCCTTCGTCGCCGCCGTCATGATGGGATTCTTCGGGAAAGCTCTGGGGGAGCTCCCTCTTGTTATTCGTGGTCGTTTAAGTCTGTTATTGTTTGGGATGTGAGCTTCCGGAAAGTATACTTTAAGGTACTGGCGAAATTAAAAGTTAAGCGTAACCTGTCGCTGCCGAATAACTAAAGCACATTGTCTACGTAGACATGATGGATGTCTCCATAGACACGGAGCGTGCATACCATACGTAAATTGGATTGGAAACCATAATATTATGTAGAGATGGTTCTCGTTCTCGTCTCGTGCAATTTTCGAGACCCTTCGAGATCGAGATCTCATTCGAGAATCTAAATCATGATCTCGGAGGAATTGATACTAGATTCATACGCACTTTTGACCAATGTCAGGTATGTACTTTGATAGATACTTGTTTAAATACGTACGTGAGTTGTACATGTACGTAGATAATCTCATCTCGGATCTCGGATCTGAGTGGTTCGAGATGAGACGTCATCTCGAACGAGAAAATCTCGTGTCTCGATCTCGAATTCTCGACCGAGAACCATCTCTAATAATATTACCTAGAGAGCGATAAAAGTGGGCAAGATCAGCAATGAACTGAAAGATACTTTCTCCGTTAGCCGATAAGTCGGCCAGGATCTCACCGTGTTAATTTACTGTTCGATTTTTGTGACGTGTCAAGACGATCGGAGTAAAAGATCCTTAATTCTTTTCCATTCCACGAGGAAAAATCTAGACTAGACGACAAAAAAGTAATCGTGTTTCCTTGTTTCTTGCGTCAGAATCCATCTTCTGAGCTCCAGCTCATGCTCTCTCATTTTTGCACATCACCATGATTGTTTCCATTTCCCGCGACGCCTCCCCCACGCTCACAGCACCCATTGCAGTGATGCCCTCTCTTCACCAATCGCTTCGCAAACTCATCGAGAATCATTTGCCCTGGTCGCAGCATCGATTTCCAACAAGGGCAAATAAAAAGAGGCCATCAACATCTTCGATTGATGGACTCTACACATGATTGCGCAACAGGTAAGTTTGCTTTGTTTTCGATTGTTTGATAAGGATTTCTCCTTTAGTTACGTCTAGCTAACACTGTTATTGATTTACAAATTTAGTCTACACCATCCCCTCCTTCTGCTCCCACTGCATGAAAGAAACGACCGCAAACATCCCAGTTGAAAATCTTCAGGTAAGTTTTTTCATAAGCAAATTCCACTGCATCATCATTGACCAATTCCAATTCGTCTGTGTTAGATGCTCTCTGTATTGTTGCATATTGTATTGTTTGCTGCTGTGTCGATTCTATTTCAATTTTGTTGCACCAAAGGGGCAAAGAGATGGAAAGGCCAACAACAGGCCGTCAACCACTGAATCCTTTCTACAAGAAGGAACCTGATGAAGTCAAATCAGGTTTGGTTGTGCTGTATTGTTTCATTTTTTGCTGCCTTTCATTAACTCACTCATCGTCCTGTTGACCATGTTTTCTCCAAGCAAACAAGAAGGAATCACTGGTGATCGACCGCTGCTGGTGCTGATTGTTGTGTCTTGTGTCTTGCGCTTGCGCAAATAGTTTCAACACAGAGATGTTTGACGTTGCACCTCTTTCCTCACCCTACACCTCCACATCCACGGTGAGCATGTTGTTTGGCTTCGGCACTCACTCCTTGCTCTACAATTGTTGTGTGACGCCATTGCTGTTGATTGTTGTTTTGTCATGAGTTATGAGAGATGTTGTTTCTGTTGATGATGGAGTGAAAATAAAACTCCTATGGTTCATCTTCATCTTCGACCATCCTTGCTTTTCTCACACTTATCAAATATTGTTGCAATATCAATCCTCCAGATTCTCAATCCAACATCCATTTCCCCCCAACATACCCAACTAGATTGTCAAATAATGGATGTGTTTCGCTGTCATGGAATTTTAAACAAGGGCAACTAACCGTAAAATTGTTTCACATTTCACTGGACTTACCCACGAAAAGGCTTGTCGAATCTTCTCTCTGTGAATATCGAATGCATTTTAAATAAATCACATTGCCTCAGTGATGACCGAAGAGGAATGAGGGGGAGCGAGTGATAATTATATTTCCTACAATAAATTAAAATCACTCACGCATTCTAAAATGTCAACCTAATTGCTTGTTTTCGTTGTAATTGTTTTTGCCTTTGATAGAAGACGGGACAGGATGTTGGCGTCAGTGGTGGTGGAGAGGCATTGGCGAGCATGCAGCAGCTTTGTTTACGCTGCTACGAGGCGATCGGCCATGGTCATCTGCCTTCTCTAATAAAAATAATATTAAAAATCATTGACTGACGTCTTTAGAAAAAGCATATTTTTCCGGAAATATGCTATGACTATATTGTTATTTAACAGTTTTACAATCTTTCTGTGCTATACGTCAGCAAAAAGCAGAAAATTAAATAGAGTGTCCATGTTTTCCAAATTTGCGACGACCGACTTTAAATTTGTTAGTCATTTTATCTCTCCCTAGAGAATATCACCGATCCGGCGAAGTGAACTAACAAATATAAAAAATGTTCGACTAACAAATTTGATCAAATTTGTTAGCAACTTAACAAATTTGAAGGTTGCTCGCAAGTCGTAGAGAGTACTGAATTCCTATCGTACAGCATTTTCTTCCGATTCTGGTTGTTAATTTAGGCGGGTAAGGAGTGTCCATGTTTTCCAAATTTGCGAGCAACCAACTTTCAAATTTGTTAGTTGTCGGAGTAGAAGTCACGAACAAAGATCGAACTAACAAATTTCTTTTCTTGTGTGTCCATGTTTTACAGACCAAATTTGTCAGCGACCAAGTCTTGTAGCGATGGACAGACCACAAAAGCCTTCCCCGCCTAAATTAACAACCAGAATTGGAAGAAAATGCTGTACGATAGGAATTCAGTACTCTCTACGACTTGCGAGCAACCTTCAAATTTGTTAAGTTGCTAACAAATTTGATCAAATTTGTTAGTCGAACGTCTTTTAGATTTGTTAGTTCACTTCGCCGGACAGGTGATATTCTGTAGGGAGAAATAAAATGACTACCAAATTTAAAGTCGGTCGCTCGCAAATTCGAAAAACATGGACACTCTATTTTACCAGTAAAGAACCTGGCCGACTTATCGGCTAACGGAGGTCATACTTTTCCAACAAAAACATTTTTGGTAGGTACTTTTGTAGTTTAGCCAGAATGCCGACGCATCGGATACTTTTCCCGCCACGGCCGGTACAATACGGTATCGTATGATATTGTACCATAAAGCCCGTCCCCGCCGGTGCCCTCTCAGTGACACCCTAGTCTAGGTATTGTACAATACTATAGCATTGCGTCTGCATTGGCGTAACGCCGCGCCGTCGCCTCGCTATGGCAGATCATATTACGTCGATCCTCGTCGATCAAAGCATGATATTATTGCGCGCCATTCAAACAGACAAAACAGAAACCCACCATAGCACCATGCCATCCAATATCCATTCACCACCGAGCCATCACAATGACGACGCGTCGCCCCACTCCAGCACTGAGGACAATAACATCGATGACAAGTCAGATACGACTACCAGCGTGGCGCCATCTCAAGTCGTAAATGAAACAGCAATGCCAGAGTGTCTCGAGGAATCGCTCAATGACCAAGATTCGATGGAGATTGACATAATCGGAGTGGCCACGGAGGATCATGACCTTGTCGATGATAAAATCGTTCCGAATGACGAGTCCGACTTTCGAAATATCGTCGTAGCAGCGAAGAACTCGAATGACGAAAAGAAGACGAAGACGAATTCGGGAGGAGAAATAAAAATCACCGTGGAGATTGACAAGAGCGACCGTCAAGAGTCGATGGAGGTCGATGTCGTCGAGACCGTAGTCGCGAAGAATGACAAGATGGACTGGGGGGAGCAGAAGAAGCTTGGGGAGGCTTTAGACGTGGCATTGGACAGATTACAAGAGGTGAATGTTGTATGCAATGTTGTTTTGTTTGGTGCTATCTTTTTGAGGGGGGCTAGTGGTAGCATTTTTGGAAATTTGAGTGAATATTCTTTACATGCGATTCTTTTTGCGATGGGAAATCCAATTGAAAAATTGTGGCTGTTTCTGCTTGTTGTAGAATGGCTTGCTAGAGATACAAGAAACACCACCAACTCGTGTTTTATTGTCGATTACTATATTTCAGAGAATTTCCGCCTCCATCTTGGCATTAAGAACTGATTAAGAACTGACGAGCACGACCGCGCTCAAAACACACTCGCGGAAGACAAGCAAAAAAACAGCAATGCCGTGTATGCTACCCTTCGTGACGCTGCCAAAGGAGCACACCATTCTTTGGTTTTGTATGGTTCCTCGGTTGATTTGAGCTCCTCAGAGACACGCGATCCGTTGTCTAATACAGATCAAAAGAAACAACGCACATGTAGTCTCAGTGAAACACGAAGGTCGAGACTGACATCAACGGGTAAAAAAATTTGGATGACTATCAGAAGACACCCCGAACTGTTTGAAGATGTAATCTCCGAAGACAGGACCAGTTCTTCTTGCGAGGACTACCTTGCTTTTGAGGGAAAGAAATATCAAGCTATTGCCGGTGGATATGTGAGGGCGGTTGTGGCGCGTTTGGTGTTTTTGGATTACATTGATACGCGATGTAATGCTGGTTCTGCCCCAAGATTGCATGCGGTGTCTGTAGAGTGTGAAAGAAAGCCGGCGGTCAAGGAGGTTAGTTTAAATAATTATCTACTTTCGTTTTGACCAGGCCGAGTTTAACGTCTATCTATTGCTGCCATGTGATGCAGCTGGTATTTGGGCTCAAAGTCTTTTTGCGAGCGGGGAAAGCAATCCTTGCTCATTGTCGAAATGATCCCCGTGCTTCACATGACAACCTATCCCTGGCTGCATCCTGTTTCTATTTGATCAAGCAGATGTCTAGAAATAACAGAGAAGCAGCTGAGGAACTAAAAGATTTACTGGATGAGGCATTTGATACTTTTTCACTTTTGCCCAATGCTGCTTCGCAGTTTGGAGAAAACGCCGATAAGAGCAGTGATGATATGGTCGGTGACTGGCCAAGTCTTTTGATAGGACATCTCAAGCGAGCGAAGTCGTTGCTTGATGACTTCTGCGACTTGTCATCGGATGACAGCCACATGACCGTGTCGCAAGTTGCGATTCTACAGAGGTACCTGCCATCACTTGCCAGGTTATGTTACAAGGTACAGTGACATAACGATCGATGTCATACTTATCGATGGAGAGCTCACTTCATTTGTTACCTTCATTTACGGAACTCTTTAGCACGGAAGTCATTTCGTAAAGATTGATGATTTTATTCACGCAAATGAGGCACTCCATATTGCACTTCAGAGTACCGATTGGTGCCTCAGAGAGGTCAGGCAAGCATTGAAGGAAGAGAAGGATCCACTCAACGACGACGATAACGGCAAGGGGAAAAGAATTCAAAGGCAAGTATTGCATAATCTCGAAGCAGATTTAGTTGTCGTCTCAATTGAGGCCTTCTATGCCATGAGCCACATCTTCCAATCAACTGGAAAACAAGAAAAAGCTCTTCAATGCCTTGACATGATCGAGAACTATATGAAGGAGCAACAAGATCGTGACGATCAACTCTACACCACTGCAATTAACAAGGTCGAGAAAGACTTTCTTTTTTCGGAGGGAGATATTACAGCTTCAATTGAGGGTCCCAAAAACCAAGACAAAATCGATATCAAAACACGCGCGACCACAGCCCGAGCAAATGCAAAGAAGCGTCATTTCGAGGAGAAGGCTACCTTAGCATATTGTAGAATAATGATTTACCACAAAGCCCTCCCGCATCCTAGTTGCGAGGAGGAGTTGCTGATTGATAAGCTGCTGAGGGAACTGGTTGATCTATCGTCGACATTCATCAAGACTGCAAACTCTTCAGTCCCCTCTGCTCGAAAGTTTCTCGGCGTCGCCGGTTACAATGGAACGAGAACAACTGGTGGGGATCGCATCTTTACTCTTGTACGTACTGGCAATACCAATGACGCTAACAATTTCATCAAGTTGACTATTTTCCTCACGCCTGCCGTCCGATCTGATTTCTATCCGACGATGTAGGCAATAAATGCTATTCGAGTCGTCCGTGTCCGAAGAATTTTGTCCGATCGTTCTGGCCAACAAGTTGATGGAAGCCTTACTGGTGGTGATCCTTACAAAGCACTTCTTGACAAGGTTCCAAAAACAGATGTTCGACGTCCTTTTATACAGCTTGATAGACTAAATGCAATGCTTACCGCCAGATATCAAATGGAGAATCACCCGAAGAACGTCCTTTTAGACGACGAATACCTTTGCTTGGCTCGCGAATATGTTGAGAGTTTAAAGTCGTTCTCGGAACAATCGACAGTGATTAGAGGCAACCGCGATCCTTCTGATGGTACACTGTTCGCTGCCTCTGGGCAGTCAATATGCAACGATCTCTTCCGAGAAACTCAAGCCCACTTCGCCCGTGTCGTGTCATTGTACCACTCTATCCATGCACATAAGCTTTGTGCCCAATATGCTGAAATGCTCGAAGCCATCCTTAGGTTGACCGATCGACCGAATTACAGTGGTTTTGAGAGCAATGATATTCAGCTTGGGGAAGTAATTGTGGTGAAAGCACACGCCCTTTCAATGAGTGGCAACAGCACCGATGCCGTAAGTATGGTTCGCACCAAGTATTCTTATTCTTTCTTCGACGCGCGTCTGAGCCTCACCCTATGCTATTCAACTGCTCCCAAACTCAAGTGCAAAGCTGCGCGAGAAGCGTGGGAGAAGGTCAAAAATATTGATAGCATGGTAACTCTTTTTCATTGCTCTCTCTGTCATGAAATAAAGTACTCCTCCTGCGACGCATTATTGGAGCTTGATACTGCCATCAATGATCTTTCAATATGTGGTCCTGTAGCTGATGAGATCCTCGCCGCATTTCCACGTTTGTCCAATTCTTGTGTTGAAACTGAGCAAGGCGGTGGTGAGCTCATGCTCCTTGGAGTTCAAGAACGATGGACAAAGATGCTCGTGGGATCAAAGCTACTACATCAGCTCTTGGAAGAGAGAACAAATGGCGGTGAGGATACGTTGCTGAAGCTAGGAGGCCATCGCGTGTTTGAAGTTTTGCGAGCGTATCTTGAGAACTTCGAACACGTCTTGCAACGAAACCAAGATCCCCAAAAGGCTCTGATTCATTGTGAAACACTTCCTCAAGGTAAATCATCATTGTGTCTTCGTTGTTTGTTGGCACAATAGAGTCGCTGGGTATTGAAATGACTTGATCTCTCTCTCGTGCTTTTTTCTGTCGCGCCAGTTGTTGGAGCTACTCTCGGATTTATTATTGCAGCGTTGCGCGATACCAAATCGCACAAAACTCTAAATGAGAGACGCAAACGAAAGGAAAAGCAGCCTGAGTTTGTTCTTATTTGGGACGATAGCGTTGTTGAGATGTACGTGGGCAATCGAGCTGATTGTGTTTGGTACGTATAGCACAACTCTTTACTGTCTGTATCGCGCTTCATCTACAACGATAAAATGTCCGTCGTGTGTAATCAATCTTTCATTACTTTTTTGCTAACATTAATGTTTTGTATTCTTAGGATTGCAGAACAACTCTGGAACATCAGCAACAAACTGATGATGATTAGTTTTGGTGCTGATAGAAATGACTCGAGGAAGTACAGTTCCCAATTGTTTGCCGCAGCACATGACTTTTGTTTGTTAAGCGAGGAGGAAGTGGGAGCATCACTGTCAAAAGATTACCTTGATTTCGACGTCGAGTATCAGTTGGATAATTTGGCCACACCGACGTTTGACAAGAGTAACGAGAGTTTTGATTGTGATATTTCTTCCGAATTCTCAGGCCAATGTTTGCTGCTTTCGGCAGCAACCGCGGTCGACTTAGTAACTAATTTGGCATCTACCAGTGGAGACATGAAAAATCTGCTCCATCGAAGCCTCCATCGCTTATCACGAGCACAAGATGAATTTCTTCTCAACTGCGAGGACGAAGTTCAAATGAAAGATGTGAATAAAATGATCGCGCTGCTTACCTTGCGATGTCTGGTTGGAATTGAAGATGACTCACTGGCTTATGATATTATTTCTGCTGCTGGTCTTGGCGAGACTCTCCTTGAGTTTTGCAAAGATGAGCTTCCGGTATCTGCTTCTCCTTGGGGCATCTTACAAAATGTCTATCTCATGGCCTGTTGTGCCGAGGAGAAAAAGATGGTCCGCACATTCGGAGTTCTCCTGCGCAGTTGCGCTTCACACATGTCTCGGACTGGACAATTTGTTATTGAACTTGAGCAGTCACTTTCACTCGGTGAGCTCCAGCGAAAGATTATTCAGTCGGCATCTACATCAAAAGAAGTCCTTGAAATATACAATGACATCGACAGAATTGTGAAGAAGCACAGGGAAGAGGTTGGTGATATCCCGGATAGCTCCGTTTCAATAGGCAGCATTTCTTTTTACTCTCAAGATGAGTTGGATTGGCTCACAATTCAGGCATACAACCAAGGAGTCAGTCTTACTCTGCTCGGTGATTTTCAAAGTGCTCGAGTTCTGTTTGCTACAGCATTGAACATCATTCCCATGTGCAGCAAGGAAGTTCAAGGTCATACTAAAACAATCCATGCTGCCTATCAACATTCTCTCACGAAACGTGTGTCGATGGGAGAATCAATCGCATCGATTCTTGGTGAAGTGGGCTTTTGAGCACATGTCAAGTGTTTTCGTGCTTTCCTATGTTGGATAGCACTCGAATCATTCAAGTCATTGGCAAGACTCGACATGTAGCTTTTGTCCCATAACGAAGAAATGATAATATCATATAAATTCATGTTTGCTTGAGTAGAGCAGCACATTGTAAGACGCGAAACTTGTGAGAGCATTTGCTGAGTTCAGGTTGCTCAACCAACGAAACATTCCAACCTCGTTTCCTTCTGACGAAAATACGTAGCGCTTTTTGCTTGACAATTGTGAAAATCGAACTGGTGTAGGCACTGGCACGAACGCTCGGTATTGAATATTTTCTGTAGCAAGGATGCGGACACCCATTCTTGACATAAGATTTAAGTTAACTTTCATAGACATGGGGGCATTACCATTTCTACAGAGCAGATATTTGGAACATAATTTTGATGACGCCTATGTTCGCCATAACAAGTACATCTTTCCTCCTCTCAGTGCTACATCAGTTGTCACTCCATTGCTCTGCAACGACGACACTGCTTTTCGGTTTACACCACAAACTACACATACAATTTTAGCTTCCAATCAGAAACTACGCGACCGAAACAGACTGCTCTGGGGCTGAAAAGCAATTGGCATCTCTACAAACGGCTCCTACGCCGCAGGTAAAATTAAAGAAATCTAGAATCTGTGACATGACATCAACGCGACTTCCACATCCGCCGCTTCTGTAATGCTGTTGCTTATTCGCATCGTCTGGACTCGCCAAATTGTCAGCCACAATAGAACTGTTGTTGATTTTACTCACATCGAAGTTGTTCACCGGGCTACTCCTCGATTTCGTCGAACGGCTGCGATCAGAGCCCCTCCCGCTGCTTGAGGAGCGAGACTCTTCTTCTTGGAACAATGACTTGTGACCTAACAAAGAACGATTCATACGAGGTGGACTCTCGGGAAGGGTGAGCTCATTGGAGTCAGAATCAGACATACTATCGGAGCTAGCCTTCGTAAGAATCGGTGGATTGGAGTCTTCTGAGTCCTTGAGGCTCGGCACCCCGAGTTTCGCAGTGCTTTGGAACATGGGGGGCAAGTGGGATGATTTCGTTGGCGTCGACGGTGCCGGATTGTTTGAGCTGGGAATCGCGACAATATCTCCATTTTCTGAGACTGTCCACTTCAGCCCCATTTCATGCGCTTTCAGTGGCAGGTCGGGTGATTCCAGACTCTGATCGGCAATCGGAGATGCTCGTGTAATGCTCCCATTTCTAGCACCGGCCGATTGGATGTTGTCATTATGATCCGGGGCAATCTGAATGGAATTGTCATCACCAGCTGATAGTTGGACTTGCGAGCCTTGCATCTCAATCTTGTAGTAAGAAGGATGTTGGTGACTCAGAATAGGGGTGCCGGCGCCTCGACTTTCGCTGCTTTCTACCTGAATCGGCACCGATCGATTGAGGTTTCGCCTTTGTCTCTCGGCAGTGGACTTAGTATCTGTTGATTCACTTGCCGGAATCGCGGCAGGAGGCCACGCTTCGGCGGGAAATGAGAGGACGAAGCTTTCATCACTGGAAGCCTTGACGACGCTCTGGCCGCTCCTCGAACTGCCCTGGCGCTTCTTTCGAAATATTGTGCAGTGCAGTTGGCCTCCAATAGATTCGTCGGCTTCGACCCCTCGGCATCCTCTCGTGACTGCTGCGATGGGGCGGAAGATGTCGATTTTGGGCTTCATGGTGTTCCTGCCGGCGACGATGTACTTAATTATATGTGGCACTCAAATATTGCCGACCCAAGCAATGGTTTTACAGAAACATCTTCACCGACCTGGCCCCCAATAGACGGTAAATGGGAGTGGGATAAATATAATGGTCGAACTTTCTATGATGTTTGACTACAAATTTTCGGCGTTGAGAAGGCAATAACGATGACTTGATCAAAATTATGGCCAGGTAAGGAACACAGGGAGTTGATAAAATCATAGACAGAGGTGGTCAATAGCCGTGCGATAAGGCTGGATCTGGATGCATGGCTTTCGGCGGGCGGGCGCTCTTCTTGTATTGAGATCTGCCGCCCTTTGGTCTGGGCTAAACCGACCCCGCCTAACATCTACGTCTATCCACGATATACTGTCACGCATGTGAAACGAGAATCCTAGAGCGGTTGGACTAGCGGTAAATTTTATTACTGATTCCTATTCTATTAATTTAAAATCCTTTTCTCGTTGACACCTAACGGATCGACAACTCGGCGGGACCGAGAATCAAAATTTATGGGAGAGGTCACTTTAAACCCTATTTAAATCCATACCTTTTTGGTCAAGAATAATTTAATCTAAAGGAAATATATTGTTAAAAAGTAAGTAAATGTTTTATTGTATTTTCATTACCCTTACTCTCGTAATCCCAACGCTTAACGCAGGCTTCCTTGACTTAATTTGAATATCTAGCTAGTTATAACGAGCCTATCTCAAAAAATGTTTCTACGTGGGCAAACAAATTCAAATTTGAACGAATACCATAGCGGTTCCCTCTCAAAATATATCCATTGAAACTTCCCTCGTTCTTCATACTTCAATTATTCCCAACTGATGGCTACTACTGCAACATCATGTGTGTAGCAGGCAAGGAAGCACATGTGTAGCAGGCAGGGAAGAAGAAAATTCATCATCAGCTGCCCCATGAGGTTTGCACATCATGATGAAGTTTTATGATCACCTAAGTCTCATTCATTAAAACAGGGGAAGCATAGAGTGAAAAATTAAAAATAAGGTAGGATTGCTTGACTACCGCAAAACATGTTAAGAAACTATAAATTATAAGTACCATCCAGGCGAGTTCTTGTACATTTGTGGTTTCCGGTGTTTAACACCCAATTTAAAAGTTAATCCCATGGGGTTGGTTTAATTTCCCTATCAAATCTGAGAGGCAAAGGTGATAATGTTGCCGTGGCATCTGTGCTGGGCATAAATGTTGGAAGAGTTGATGCATGTGTTAGGCCAAAAGCTTGGGAAAATGCTAATCCCAGGGAGTTAAAAAATCAAAAAAGTGAAACATACAAAAGCTTAAGAAAGGAGATTTCTCAAGCTTTTGCTTCTTGGCCAAAAAATGCCCTTTGCAAATCCTAGGGAATCTTTGTCATTACTTGAAAATTGTGAGAATTAAATTACAATATATCTTGGTTCATAAGAGCTGGACAATGTCAAAAGATACTTTTGCATTTATCTTGTAATCCGAACAAAGCTAGAGATGCTAACATGACGAAAAAAGATTAGTATCCATCCTAGTTACTACAATACCCCGCGGTACTGTAGATCGTGTCATATTTGTTTTGCCTTGGCTACCAATGGGTTCTTGTGCCCCACTCATTGCCCTCTTTTTTATCTCGCCATCCACATCACAGTTCCATCATTGTCATTACCACATTTGTTCAGTTCAAATACAAATCAATTGCAATTCCTTACCATGCAATCCTTGTCATGGACGTCAATACACAAGGTATGTCAAGCCGGAAGTCCAACAAGCTGAAAGACAAAAGGCACATTGTTCAGCAAGTGATGGACTCATCGCAGCTGGATTTTGTAGTTGCCGCAAAGCTTGCACAGCCATCGGCATCCGACCATTGTATTATACTCGCTGGAAGAAGGTTCTCAAAAATGTGGACAAGTTGAACTCCAGCACAGATTTCGCGCCCTACAATACGAGAGGCACATCTCGCAAGATCCACCCGGGCTGTGAAAGTGTTCTCACACAAGTCAAGGAACAGCTCCGAGCTTTCACATTCAAACTTTGTGAGCAGGGAGTTCAAGTCACCAATAGGATGGTGATGTGAGAGGCCGGACACCTTCTTTCCGGATTCAAGGGAAAAATGCGCCGAGCGCAGGAGTTGGCGGCACATCGCTTTATGCTATCCATTGGTCTCTTGAATCGTTGTGCGACGCACACTGCACAGAAACATTTCATGGATACAGAGGCATATGCCAAAGACTTCATTGCTGTCATGAAGTTGAAGCTGCAGGGACAGAACCTGGACGATGTGCTGAATATGGATCATACACCAATCCTGTTCTCATTCCACTCCAACACGACTCTCAAAGTGAAAGGAGCATGGACGGTACATACCCGTGCTTCAACCATGGACACAAAGCACATCACTCTTGCCGCTATGGTTACGGCAAGTGGGAAGATGCTGACACCCTTCGTCATCCGCTATTCGTGAATGCAGGATGTACCTGGAATCTGGAAGGTACGCATGCCAAGAAAAGGCATGGATGGACAAGGCAAAGATGAACAAATGGATTGATGCCATCATACAGCCGTGGAAGGCAAATGGAGATGAAAACAACCCATCGGTTAGACCACCCATCCTTATTCTGGATGTGTTCCATGTCCATCAGATGAGTACGGTAGTGAATCGGATCCAATCCATGGGGATTGAGGAAGTGCTTGTCCCTGTGGGCTGCACGTACTTGTGTTAGCTTATCAACGTGGGTATTAACAAGCCCATAAAAAGTCATCTTTGTCAAAAGTGGGAAGACTGGATGATGGAAGGCAAAGGGATTGTTGACGGGGTTGCAAAGGAACCATCCCGTAAATGGTAGCAGAGTGGATCGTCGAAGTCTATGACGACATTCCTGAAGAAGTTGGATGAAACATGTGGAAGCGTAGGGAACACAAATGGGTTTAGTAAATGAATAGGTCTACTAATTAGCAATGGGAGACAAAACTTTTGATTGTAATAAATGATAGTTTAATTGAATGTTTAACCAAACATTAATTGAAACTTTTTTCAATTACAATTCATAAACAGATTCTGCGTTTGCGAAACCACGGTTGCGGTGATACATGGCACGCACACTACTATTTTTGGAGTCCGGAAGAAAAACTTCCATGATCTGGGACAAGCAACCATCAAGACAATGAGCCATGATACCATTGGCGTACTCACACGCCATGAAACAAACTTGGCAACCATCCGCGCCATCGTCATGCACTGTGTAGCCCACGAGGTACATGCGCTCTACTAGGTGCAAGCGCACCAACCTCCCCACACCATTACCAGGCCCCTCGATCAACGCATTACCACATCCAAAAGGATGTGCAACACAGCTGCATCCATGATTGTCCTGGAGGAAGCTGACAAGAACGATTTTCACCATTTTGTTGTTGTGTTGTGTATGGTGGGCATGGTGATGTGATATGTTGTGATGTGAGTTTAGCAGGATGTAGGCATACCTCAGCAACCAACCGGAGTTAGAGGGACCTGTGCATATCGGTGTGTTGCTGTCAAGAAGGAGAATCGATCTATGACAGTTTTAGAATGTCCGGGGCTCATTTACCAGGTTAAACACACAAATGTCCTGAGAATCGGGGAAATGGATCTTTTAATCCGTGGGCTCTTATGAACTGAGATATACAGTAAATTGGGTGCATTTTCTCATATTTAGCCATTTGATTTGTTGGTACCACTTCCTAAGAGAGACTAACATTTGGAAACAAAAGGCGTAATGGCTTTATTGGTCAATATTTAATTAACATTCCATGAGAATTGTAATTGATTGTGATAATGAATGCCATGTTGACCTAAGGAATTAGAATGAATCGATGCCAATCTGAAGTCTGAAGCCAAGATGTGCCGGAATACATAAGTATCCTTTCCTGATCAATGGAAAATGGTGGAGATACATTTTCTTTCCTTAGGACTCCCCATGATTTTGGCTGTTCCCTAGGAATTCCATGTGGCAAATAGGCAAAAGCCTTTGAAAATGCCAATCAGAATGGAATGTTTTATCTCAGTTCAGTTCAGGCCTAGATTTTGTGATTGGTCCACCGTAATTGGACTATAGTCTTTCCTGGTTTTCCTGGTATTTTATTCTTTATCTTGGCCTATGTTGCATATTTCCTGGAACTCTTGAGTCAATTTTCTTGTATTCCCCAATCTCAATGTCGGTCCATGTTTTGGTCTGATCATGCATTCTGGCCAAAAATACCAACAACATGGGAAGCCTGAGTTGTTAGTCAAGGTCTGGACTAATGCTCTGATTGGAATAAAACATTGATTTTTACACTTTTTTGATTTTTACAGTTCCCTGGGGATTACATTTTCCAAGTTTTTGACCTAACACATGCACATCATGTGCTTTGTGTGAACAGCACATCGATCATGCTCACACCCCCATGGAATGATTTTTTTACAATTTCCTGGAAATTGCATTTTCCCAAGCTTTTGGCCTAACACATGTTCATCATGTGCTCCTTATGAACGGCACATGCGGACGTGCTCACGCCCCCATGGAATGACCCACCCCACAATCAATAATAGTCACCCAATTGGGAAAGGACCCCGTTGTACTCTTGCAGTCGAATGTTACAACTACAACTTGGTAAAAGGCCATCATAGACTCAAATTATGAGTTATATGAACTGGGTTTGGGTGGGGGGGGGGGGGGGGGGGGGGGGGGGGGGGTGGTGTTTATAAAAAAAAAAAAAAAAATAATTTTTTTTTTTTAGGCAAGTTCAACAAAATGTTCAATTGTCAATCATCTTCAACAATCGATTGGATAAGAATTACAGCCAAATTGTAACAATCTATGGACTGATCACAACAGAAATGCATATGAGCCTTTACATCTTGATCATTACAACCTACTTATTTTTACCATGAAAAGAAAGCATACAGATGATGTTTTGGGACAGAAACATGTCATTGACCTTTACCTCAATTGACTTCCCCATCATCTGATGACTAATTTATGTGTTTATGTGTGGCAAAATGAATGCCCAAGTGAAGAGAACATAAAGAAAAGAAAATACTATGTTTGATTAGGTGAAACAGTTGAGGACAGTCTTGGTCTTACTTCCATGACATCATTTCTACTATTTCAACGGGAAAGACGATGAAAACATCACCTAGTAAATAACTATTATAACAAAACATAAGTTGTCAAGATCTGTCAAGACAGAATAATATTAATCATTGAACCAGCTTGCAGTGTTTGAACAATTAATTATCAGCTGGGCCTTCACTAGCCCAGCTGCGCAACCTCACTTCCCCCTTGCAACATTACTACTTTATCTATGTGGTCACCCTGTGGAAGAACTGTCTAGAATTCTAATCTGTCCAATGTATGGATCAATAGATATGGGATTTGGGTCTCGGCTGTTAGAACAGGTACCATACTTTGAAGAAAATATTTTAAATCGGGTTCAATAGGAATGCTATTTTAATGTTGTTTTCCTATTGATCTCACTCTAATGTGGTAAAACATTCTAAGAATTGTCCAGTATCTAATTGCAAGAGGTGTCCACTTGTTTATTCTGTGGGTAATTAATTTGTATAACAATGATTTCACCATTCGATGCCTTATTCAATATGTACACCAGGTAATCATGCAAAATTACATGTAGTGTTCAAAGGTGAAAAAGTACCTCACCAAAAGAGGAGAATGAGGAGGAGGAGAAGGAGGAAAAAGGGGAGAAGGAGAAGGAGAAAATTTTTCTTAGTTGCTGATTACTGGCATCTGATGCAAGACTTTTGCAGCAGGCAAGACAGATGAGGAAATCATTGTCAGCTGCACCATGTGTTTTTGGTGAGATGCTTGAGAAGTGCTTTCTTTCCCAAGTCTAATGAGAGAAAGCATAAAGTATATTTTAAAAATTAGGAAGGGTTGGTTGACTACTAGGTACTTCAGTTACCTACTTGATGACATGTACAAAAATTTAAACTGGAAACCAGATGTATCATACTGGATGTTTTCATGTCAAAAAAGATATTGAGAAAGGAAGACAAGATGTGTTCTGACTGGTGTGTGTGCCTTGTCCTCTTTGTTGGTGCACAGCAAATGTGCCCTTTGATGCCCAACTTGTTCATTTTATGGGTAATTAGTTTGCAATACATATTGTTTGCAATCAATTGCCCTAATCAATATCTTAAAGAGGTCATCATGTATCTGCATCATGCAATTTTCTTTATTTTTCAGAGGTGAACAAATTACCTCAATGAAGGAGCAGGAGCAGGAGCAGGAGCAGGAGCAGGAGCAGGAGCAGGAGCAGGAGCAGGAGCAGGAGCAGGAGCAGGAGCAGGAGCAGGAGCAGGAGCAGGCGCAGACACAGACACAGACACAGACACAGACACAGACGCAGACGCAGACACAGGAACAGGAACAGGAACAGGAACAGGAACAGGAACAGGAACAGAAGGAGAAGGAGAAGGAGCAAAACTGGCTCATTCTCCAACACAACTGAGATTTTGAAAAATCTTTATTCATTTAATATGCTAAAAATCTTGATTGCGCCTAATCTCTTTAATAGGCATGAAGGAAACATGCTTTAACCTTATTCATATCAAAACCCCCAACAAAATAATATTAAACCAGGGAAATTACTTCCAATCATAATTCACTGAGTATAGGCAACACATCTCGGATTTCTAGATCCACTGTCAATGAATCCAGATGCATATTTGTACCACCAATGTATACAGCAACCCAAAGCATCCCTAGATGTGCATGCGCTCACATCATGGAACAATAAATATCACATGTTATGCATGTATTGTTGCAGAAAATGGAAGCAGCTCTAATCCTGGGTGGTATCAGGGATGGAAAGGAATGAGTGATATTTTCCATGCTTGAAAGCAGATGTTGGTTAATGTACTGAAAGAGATGTTGCCATGCCAACTTGTACACACATGGTAGGTGCATACCCTGCATGTCTTCTTGAAGCTTATGCTTATGGACATATATACTCTGTTTTGTGCTGGTCAATGTGTTTGAAGTGTTTTATTGAAACTCATACAAGAATTGAATTACCTCTCATTTTTAGTCTGGTCATAATTTTAATAGACTTCTTGCGATAAAGTTAACAGGACTGCTCCAATTGGGTGTCTGTGGGGTGTATTGTTTCAATGCAAAAAACAGGCCTCAAGAGACAGCAATGTTTTAATGACTAAGAGACAGAACTTCTTGATGAAACAACACTAGAGTGATAGCATTTTGCTGATGTATTGTGATAGGAAGGGAAAACAACTTGACAGACTGTAAATTCATACAAACACAACAGTAGACCAACACACACATAACAATGGAAAGTGTTGATGGATACATTACAACAGGAAGACAGTGATGTAAGTATTACTATTAACTTAAAATTTCACTAAATTACTATTTTCTGCAATCATGTCATTTGCATCAGTCAAGTCCCTACTTGTCATGTTCCAATGAAAATATTCAAACAGTTCTACCATGTCCCATTGACCAAATTATCCATCTTATCCAAAAGAAATTCTTCCCTCATCACCAAACCTAAACAAATATACGTTGAGGAATTATTTGATGCCAATCTAAGGCTGAAATGTCCTTTTCACTTTTATTCAGGTGTACATTTGCATTCATGAGCAATAGGTCATTGTTCACTTGTATTCACATGCAGTCAGGCCTCTTCACTTGCATTCATATGACGTCAAAAGCTGTCACATGCAATCTGGCAGCTGTTCACTTGCATTCACATTCAATCAGGCCTTGTTCACTTGTATTACCCTGCGCTCTCTGATCTTCACTGGACATTTTATCCAAAAATAATGCCGTGTGGCACAACAGCATACTATACAGTATGGTATCACACCAGATCTAGTTAGAAAGGTTAGGTCAAAATCATTGCATCTACATGCTTATCACAGAATGAGGTTGGCATGAATTTTGAGAAAGTTGTTGATCACATATTTTGACATTTTTGGTTGCATTAATTAGGACTGGTCTCAAAATTACTTGAAAAATGACGTGTTATCATTCAATAGGAAGTCATTCTCTTTGTAGTCATTGCATCTTGCATCTCACACACTCACATGAACTTGATGGTTTTCTGAAAGTCCTTCTGTGCAGTTCCATTCCACTCTCATCTTTTATTTTGCAATTTGTTCTTTCATGCTGATTACTTACTTCTCAATTTGTTTCTCAAAAATCTTATGCAAAATATTACTTGCATGTGCCCTATCTCATGGGGCCATACTGCAACTACCGAGAGTTGATGATTAGTCCATTCCAAAGCAATCATGTGTTCAGTGATGAAGTTAATAACACACTGTCTCTGAATGATGATGACAGTCCCCTGCTAAGTGACACATCCAGTTTAATCACAGCTTCCCACCTCTGTGAATACTCCTAGATGAGATCCTTCTGTGAACTTGTCCATCTTCTGACAGTGCAAATGTGTCAAAAAGGTTTTTTCCAAATTTAGGGGTTTGCCCTCAGCTTCTTCCTTCTTGTTTTTTTATCTCTTTGGATGGATGCATGTGCCTTACAAAACAAATGCAGTAACAAGATTATTTATCATTAGTTGCTTTGAGATCATGTATGCAGTGCATCAAAGCATCTCCAATATTTTCTCTCAGCACCACTCGATAAAATCATGCTAAAGTTTTTGATAAAACTTTTCTTTCTACTCAGGTGCAGTTTGGGTGATATTGGTCTATTGATCATCAAACAATTCATAGCTGACATAATTGGAGGCATCAAGTATGATACTCTTGATGTCAGGGTCATTGTCAAATGTTCGTCAATTAGAGTTTGATGTGATACTTTTCACAACTGTTCCAACAAAAATTGAGTAGCTTATGTCTATTATTTGAATAGACTTGGTTGGGGTTTGGATGCCTCCAACACATTTCTTGTAAGTTTTTCTCTTAACAGACAAGTTCATCTTCATATGGTTGCAAATGTGATCCTGTTTGCATCTTGCTCATTGCTGTTATCCAACTGGGCAAATTGACTCATTGTATTTGGGGTTATTCAGGAGGCATATTTGAGAACAGTACCAAGTTCCATCTGCAGCTGCTTTATTTCTTGTGGCTCAGCAGTAACTTGTTGGTCTAGAGGATAAAGTTTGCCTTTTCAAGAAAACAAACCTTATTCTCTGCAACCAATACCCAACCCTTCCAAGGCTACAAATCATTGATCATCTTGACATCTGATTCTATCATTAACAAACAAAGAATCATCCCCCATCCTCATATCTGCTTTGATTGTTATATAAACCAGATCATCTTGACTCCTCTTTGTTCTCTCTTGCCATAAAGTTACTTGTCCTTTTCTCACATTTGTGCTTATCCTCATCATCTCAAGACTCATATTTGTATATGCTATCATGTCCATTCTCATCAAAGGATTGGCATATGCTGTATGCTGTTGTTAATTTGGTTTCTGTTGATGATGTTTTAACTTGCACTTGGTTGAGCTTGATGTGTGAGTGCAAACCTCTGTTTGATGACCTTTTCCAGTAACTGCAGTGGTGAAGATGTGTATGTTGGTGGTGATTCTCCATGATGGCCATTGTTGAGATTGATCATACTATTGATTCCACTGGGATTATTTGAGGCTGGGGACTTTGTAACATTTGATCCAAATCAACCGATTGGAATCAGTGACAGAATTTTTGGTGAAGGACCATTTTGTATTGGACTTGACTTTGTGGGCGCAATTGCATCCAATAGGGAAATAGTCCAATCGATTTTTCCCGCCATGTCATTTTTTTCTCGCCGCGTCTCTTTATTCTCTGCCACATCAATGCATTTCCCGCCACTTTCAAAACTTCTACTGGATTTATGCATAATAAGACCGATTGGTCGCTTGAAGGTCAAGGGGAAAATAGCATCCAATCAGAGCTCCAATTGGACTGACGGACTTGTGACAGAACCGATTGACCAATCCAAAAAGTACACTCAATTGGATTGTAGGCATTCATTGGGGCCTAAAAAGTCACCATTTTGCAGTATCAATCAGCCAATCAGGCTCATGGGACTCACTCCAATCTGATCAGATCAGTCAATTGGGCCTACAAAATCCCAGCCTGAGCCCATGCTATCTTGCCCTGATTCATGGAGTGCATTCATTTGAAATTTTCTTGGGTGTATAATCACACTACCATAGCACTACTGACTATCATTTATCCACTTCCTGTAGTAGTATCAATTCCTACCATTGGTCTGACCTCATAACCATTTGTGACCTCTCTGTTGCCACAGCAAGAGTGCATCCAAAGCCCTGGAATGATTTGTTTTAATAGTTTGACATGCCTGTATTGACATATCTAGTTGAGACTTTACATTTACAGATATTATCTAATGTCATGAGACCTTCTTTTGTATGATTGTCTTAGATTTTCTTATCTGGTGTCTTTTTAAATGCAATTGAAGATTGCCAAAAAAATTCAATTCCACAGCATAAGTTATTTGAGGCACAGTCCATTGTATTCTCGATACAATGATAAGTTTGGGACTAGCTGTTCTTGTTGTCATGGTTTTACCTATAGTACTTGTCTATGAGAAAGATTTGTCTAATCAATACTTAAATTCCATGGCTTGATCCCAGGAACAGAAAAACAGTGCTATCAAGAAAACTGAGACTAACAAAGAAGTATATATATTATTTGATGAACGTTGAAGAGAGTGACCAAAGCCAAGGTTTTAGGCCATAGCAAGTTTGTCACATCCCACAGGTAGCTTCCATGACCAGAGGCTTACCATGTTGTGCACATTTTGTGAGGTCTGGTGCTTGATGATGTGGTTACTTCCAACATGAAGAAATGCTAGGTTCTCTTTCTGAGAATTCTGCATCCTGAAGTGAATGTGAATGGTTTTCCAACCTGAACAAACCACCCAGTTGGTTGTGTTAGGCACATTTTGAAAAATGACATGCTAAAGTAAGGATGCCCAACCAATGTAGGGATGGTGTGCTAGTTAACTGTTGGATCAAAAGAACAATAGTGGTAGCAAAATTATGATCCATTTGATGTCCCAGCAATGGTCTGGAACCATGGGGCTGCCTTCACCACTCAACACATTAATGATACACAGTCTTTCTTCTGTATTGTGGCTATGTATTTTGTTTCCCTTGATGGCAAGTCTTGCTCTTCCACACTTCAAAAGCCACTGTTAATTGATGAATAAAGAGAGAATATCTCATTCCCCCAATCCCCCAGAGGATAATTCAGAAACACCTTATGACATGAGGTGGTGTTCTGTGTCTTCATTGAGGGAAATGGAAAAAGGAGATGAAGCACACAAACAACCATCATCTGATCAAAGTTGTGGAATTACCTGTGTTTGTGCATTCTTTGAGGCCTGGATGCAATTCAATGGTGAGCATGCCATTGACATGGGTTTGTTCAAAGGCATACTTAGTTTGGTCATTCAATATCTTCCGAACTTGCTGACCTGGAGCATTGTCATATTGACATTTCTTTTGATTGACTTGCTACTGTTGGCAGCACTTCTAAGTTTTCCAGTCCACACTTAGCAGGACACTCAAGAACATGCTTTGACAAAATACAAGGACCCATTGCATGCAACACAATGTGATGGCCAATGTTACTTGTATGGCATGCATGGTAGTGGCCAAAACCTGCCCCACAGTGTCTTTGGCTTGGGTGCAGTTATGGAGCATTTACAAAGCATATTGCCCAGTCTCTTGTACATATGTTTGCAAAATGAATTTGACTACAGGTTCTTACAAGTGTTTGGACATCCTCAAAGTCTAAACTGCAGATGAACAATAGAAATATCCCTTTAGTGAACTTGCCAACTTGCATGATGTACAACACACCAGCAAGACAGGCAAGTTTGCCATGTGGATGATTTTTGAGCGATTAACTGACGTCAACTGACGACAACTGAAGACAACTGACGCTCTTTACATTATCTCGTTTAATGTGACTAAACAAGTGACGACATGAGAAGGCACCATGTGGCGACACTGAAGACAAAATGACGACTCTAAGTGACGACACTGAAGACAAAATGACGCACCAAGTGACGGCACTGAAGACAAAATGACGACCGAACTGAAGGCAGTTAACGACTATTTAACGACCTTCGCGGCGACACTTACGAACTCGTGGCGACACTCCACGACCCTACGTGGTATATATATGATCGCCTACTGAGCGATAGTGACAAACAAAGTGACGATAAAAGACGACTGACGACCCTAAGCAAAAGCACTAGTGAAGGCAAACTGACGGCACAAGTGACGGCCGATGAAGTCGCTCTGCGACCAAGTGGCGACACTGACGACACAATGACGGCCCAAAGTGATGACACCTGACGACATTTTAACGAACCTTAGTAGAAGGCATGAAATGACCCGATATTTTTAGGAGTGACGCCAACTGACGACATCGGACGACATTGATCGACTCCATCTGGCGATACTTATCGCCAAAGTCCAAAGTTGCCTGTCTTGCAGGTGGGGGTACGTAGTAAATCAGCATTATACAGGGTCTGAAATGTGGCGCAAGTTTTTGCTGCTGTCAGTTCTTAGTTCTTACCAACTCAATAAAGTTTGATGAGGTGGCAAATGGGACCCAACAATGTGGTTGAGTTAATGGAAGTCTGGCAACAGTGCTTCTAGTGGAGCCCATGGCTGGTGAAAAAATGGCCAATGTTCAAGCAAGATTTTGAGCAAATTTGAGACCTTCATGAAATCAAATATAATGAATTAAGAGCCCCCCAAAAACAAGAATGCAGACCACATGGATAACAGCAGCAAGCAACATAAATGTAGCACAAGAGAGTCCCTGCCTCCTCCTCTCCCCACATGCATAGGAGTTCACCATCAGTGGAAGCATCTGGAAAGTTCCATTTTTTCCTCCTAAAGCCCACTCATTTTAATGTTGGGATTGGCGGATTGTTGCCCAAGATGTTTCTTTTGCAAATAATGTCAATATTATGATCTGGAGGCAGTATTGGCAATTGTTGATTTATTGAAGCCAATCTCAAGGAAATAAAAATTAGTGCCTTCATTGAGGAATGGAATCCTTTTAGTTCCTCCCACAAGGAACTAGTTCCTAATTGGAACTGAAAAGAACTAAATATCATGTGTTTGCTCATTCACAACAGAGTGTGTACTATACAGCACAATAGGGAACTATAGTTTGGGTTGCATGATGAGGGGGTGGCTATTGGAGATGAAATACTATTGGATCCCAGAAGTTCTTGGCATGAGCTTTTAGGAGATAAACAAAACAAAAATAAGTGGGTGTAAATGACAAATATTCAGGACCAAAGTCTTTTTTTCTTTCACCCCCTAATCAAATGCACAAACATGCTAGTGTCAAAGCAGCCATTGTGACCTACATTACATTCCAAGCACACTGGTACTAAGAGACCTTGTTACCAACCTGACAAAGATTGAGCTAAAATACAGGTGTAGAACAAGTTAAGCCAGTGGTACAGCAATTTTATGAAAAACTCCCAATTGAAAAGGACTGTCCATGGGATGTGTAATAACGAAGACATTAAAATAGACATGGTACAAACTGTTCCCTCAATCTAGGCTAAGGTAGTCAAGGAAGGTCAATTATGCAGATGATCCCAATGCTTCATTGAAATTGTTGGGATAATTTGTGTTAGCAACTGGATGCATAGATGTATGCAATGTTGAAACATGTGGACAGCTTCTTGTATATATAATTATTTTGATGCATCTCAAAGAAGCACACTTGATTTTCTGATGAACTGCACTGTGACCAGGGAATATGTAATTTTTCTCTGATATTACAGACAACCCCTCCTTGCCGTATCCACATTGATTGCTATGTCCTAGTATTGTCTGTAATGCTTCCGTAAACCCCCCATCATTCTTTTGCTGCCTCATGTTAAATTGGTTCTTCATCATATTACAGATAGAATTAAAGACAACACCCCAATTTTTACACAAATTACAGACAATACAAGAAAAGTGAGTATAATTTACATGCCTGCAATCATAAAAATTATAAGATGATCTGTAATATTACACACGACATTACAGACAGTATGGTATAATTGATGGGCAAAGTAGGAGTACACAAATATGACTTGCTTTGTTTAAGAAAAAACTTCTTTCATCAATATTGCTACTATTAGATGGTACCCGAATGACTATTTGACGGTACATGTATGTAGAAATTTCCTTTAAGATACCACAAAATCACCAACAATGCAAATTCACTACTACTTACAACTTGTTTTGCCTTACACAACATTGATCTGGGCTCAAAACCAATTATATTACAACTACATGTACTGATATTCCTAACTGGCTCAAATCAAAAACAATTCATCAAGCAACTGAAAAATGCTATTACACACAGCCACCGACTATTTTTGGGACAGTGACGTCCACGGAGAATGTTGCACCCATGACGGATGACTGTCCAATTGGGAATAGAAGCAACCATAAGTCCGGCAAGTAACCCAGAATGTGATGTGAGATTGGAAGTGTGGCTTGTGTAAGGGAGAGGTTGCATGGAAATTTTAGGATTAGCAAGTGTTAGTATATAGATATATGAATAATTTGGAGGCTGAAGCCTTATTTCAAGTGAGTGACCAGGAATAAGCAATGTGGCGCTTTAGTTGTTAACAGTTAATGAGGTCAGAACCAATTAGAAAGTTCTATGTAACAGATTAAGTTAGAGTGCAAGCTATTGTAATTTCGGCCAATCACCTAGGTTATGATGTAATTGGAATGCACAAGTGTGTTTGTTGAGTATTGCATAAAGTGTGTATTGATGAGAGGAAATGTTTTTCCAATGAGCTGCTATTGTAATTCTGGCCAATGGCCTAGGTTACAATGTCACCGGAACACATGAGTGTGTATGTTGATTAGTGCACAAAATTGTACTGAATAGCTTAGGTTTATATGTATTTTCCAATGCACAGAAGATATTAAGTATCTGTTAAGCTTATTTTCCATCAGAGGCTTGACTATTTTGACATTGCCACTATCTTTGTTGCTGTTTCCAGTGGATTCTTCATGAAGAAAAGCATCTATATGAACAAGGAATTTCAAGTCTCAAGCTTTCTTCAAGTCAGCGACAGATTGATTTTGCATAGTGTGATTCCACTATTTAAATCAGAAACAAACCTGAGCACTTCAACCAAAGTGGTACATAATAATGGCAAGTCAATGTGTTCGGTTTGAAGAAGGATAGGTTCATAAATAAGTTGTGTGAATTCTTTATCAACATTGATGTACAGGACTTCACATTCCTGTTGACATTGTGACAAATGCTCCACGTGAGTTGAGGGCATGCTGAGGAGATGCGGTAACCTCTTCAAGGTGAGCAGTATTAGCAATATCTTTGCTTTGGAATCATGTGCAAGTTTCAGAGTACTTTCAGTAAGTGATCTTTATGGAAGTTGGCAGGCAAAAGTGGGCCATCAACAAGGCATCTTTTGGCTTTGAAGGCATCGTTGAAGTCATCAAGTACACATGTTGCAAACACATCTGTGTCAATAGGATCTTCAATCTGTGGAATCTCAATGCTGTCCAAGATGTGTCTATGGTTTTGGTGACCTTGGCCCTGAGGTTCGAGAAAGTCTTGAAAGCATACTAACTTGTTCTAACTCTGTGTTTCAGCTGTCGATCCTGATGATGTTGTCAATGACTTGATCAAGCATGTGTACAATGGAAGAAGTGACATTATTTTTGAGCAGGATGAGCTTTTCTGAGGAAGGCTTTTTGCATTTGTTGTGCGGGTCTTCGACAGGTGGTAGTGGTTTGGAGATATCTATGAGGGGTTTTCCCATTATAGGTTTATACTGGGACCGGACGAATTCTTTCTCATGCTTCCAAGGCTTCAATTCAGATTCTTGGATGTTTCTTGGCTTGAATATCAGGCTGAAGAAAGGCACACTGTGTGTTTGCTGTAACGGTTTGAGACCTCTGATCTTAGTAAGTCTTTCATTGATTTATGGAGGTTCTGAATCTGTAGTCATATGCACATTGTCCAAAGTGTACTGGATTAGACCTGGAAGCAATTCACGGCAAGTATCTATCATTGATATATTCTATGATCTTGTAAAGGAGTGTCAAAATATCTGGTAGCAAGGAGGAGATTCTGAAATACCTTTGATAGAGGACTTTTTGTGCATGAACCCTGTCTACAGCTTTACCTCTGGACTTCATGAGAACTTGGTATACAGGAGCAATGGCCTGGATATCTGTCTGAGTACAATCTGTTTTGTGACACCATACTTGTAGAAGATCATGAAGTTGTGGACAAATGTCTTCAACAGACTCTGGAAGATAGGGCTTGAGACCAAAGCTTTGAAAGATATCAAAGAAATCACCATAAACATTTTTGTAGTATAAAGTGACAATGCATTGGAATGTATGAGCGATCTTCCTTGCTACTAACTGTTTCATTTTTTTCTTTGATGTATCTGGCGTCATGCAGGTTGATGGTGTATATTCTCAGAGACAAATCAATGAATGCTTAGAAAGAGAAAAGAAGTGTTGTTGGCAATCAGTTTTCCGGTGAGTGACCGAATTTAAAATGTGATAATAACATTAACGACACTACATACAAATTGTGATTTGGGTTAGTGACCATAAAAACGAGTTGATACAAGCATTGGTCAGCATTTACTCAAGTTGTAATATATGTCCGGGACAGAGAAGTTGAGGGTGTCATTGCACTGAGTGCTGCGGCAAGGGAATTCAACTGACCCTTGAACTGTCACGGGGTGGTATCTGTGGCCTTTGTTTTCTTAGGGGAAGTGGGATATTGCTTTGCATCTTGATGTTTGTCAGGATGGTTGAAAGCGGAGTCGATGAGGTACGCAATTTGACAGCTGCTCCAATTAAATGAGATTTGTGGAAGTTGAAATATAGTGTTTTGGTGGGTATGACATCTTTGTACCACACAGGCCCAGCACGGTGTATGAGATGGGTTTGGGTGGATGTTCTTTCATTAATGTAGTAGCGTAGGATGTAGGTCAGCAGTGATTTGGCTTTGGGTGATTGGGCTTCCTTGAGACTGACATTTCTGAATGCTGCATAAAGGCAGTTGAAGATTTTGATGACACACAACATTCTATTTAACCTCAATGTAATGAGCAAGTTGATCTTGGGATAGTCTCCGGTATTTTGACCAGCATTCTTATTGGTTTCATCATAGTTAGACTCGCTACTTTCACAATGTTCCAAGTACACTTGTTCAATGAGCATGGGAATGAATGGAGGTTTGACAATGGGTGGACAAGTGACAAGGAAACACACTCCCAAAGGAGTCCAATCCAAACCTACATCAATTTCACACCCATGAACAGAAACCATCACAGTGGTCTGTGAAGACTTTCACAATGTCCCAATTACACATATTCGATGAGCACGAGAGCAAACTGAGTCTTGACAATGGGTAGACAAGCAAGGAGGGAATGCACTCCGTAAGGAGTCCAATCCAAACCTACATCACTGTCACACCCACGAACAGAAACCATCACAGTGGTCTGTGAATACTTTCACTATGTTCGAAGTACACTTGTTCAATGAGCATGAGAATGAACTGAGGTTTGACAATGGGTGGACAAGTGACAAGGGAATGCACTCCCAAAGGAGTCCAATCCAAACCTACATCACTGTCACACCCATGAACAGAAACCATCACAGTGGTCTGTGAATACTTTCACAATGTCCCAATTACACCTGTTCAATAAGCATGGAAATGAACTGAGTGGGGGGTGGACAAGTGACAAGGGAATTCACTCCGTAAGGAGTCCAATCCAAACCTACATCAATGTCACACCCATGAACAGAAACCATCACAGTGGTCTGTGAACACTTTCACAATGTTCCAATCACACTTGTTCAATGAGCATGGGAGCAAACTGAGGTTTGACAATGGGTGGACAAGCAAGGAGGGAATTCACTCCCAAAGGAGTCCAATCCAAACCTACATCACTGTCACTCCCACGAACAGAACTTTTCATGATTCCAACTTGTTCACCATCCATTCAAGAGATGGAGGACAAACAAGGAGCCACTAGACACTAGTCAATGCACACTGTGGAAGAAAAACATCAGAGGGGTTAAAATTTATTGTTAGCAACAGGTGGATGTAATGTTGTGGATAAAATGATGTCGGCAGAAAGTTTCACACAAACTGCTGGGGTGTCGTGCAGTGGATTGCAGCAGTGCAATATGCAGGTCATTGTGGCAGTGGATGAATTAATAGGATGTTGGAGTGACAAACAAAGCCAATGATGTTTGAAGAAGGAAGGAGAGAGCGTTATGTTCGAGTTTGGCATGAATATAGTGTCATTGCATTAGATGAGGGTATTGTTTTAAAAAGGACAGCGACAGCAGCGACATTGGGGGGGGGCAGTGGTTGCAGGGAAGTGCCCCATTACATTATATCATAATTTTTAGAAGTGCAGCCATTGCAGTATCGTGATGCAACAGAGAATGTGTGTCTGTGACATGTGGTATGTACTAATACTATACCATACCTACACTTTTACAATTCTATAACATTAAACACCATATTCTTGTATATTCTCCTGTCCATTTGCTGACACATGGAACTTTGATGAGCTGCCACATGACAAGAAAATTGAAGTCAACAGAGAGTGCCATCCTCTGTCCCTCCCTCCCTCCCTCCCTCCCTCCCTCCCAACGTTCCTTTGTTCCCCTTTGTTCCTTTGATCTCCTCAGTTCATTGGTCCTCCTTCATTCCTTCATTCCCCTACGTTCTCTTAGTCCCCCTTAGTTCCCCTTTGTATCTTTGTTCCTTTGTTCCTTTGTTTCTTCATTTCTTTGTCCTTCGTTCCTTTGTTTGCTTCTTCGTTCCTTCATTCCTTCATTCCTTTGTTCCTTCATTCCTTTGTTCCTTTGTTCCTTCGTTCCTTTGTTCCTTCAATCTTTTGTCCCTTTGTCCCTTTATTCCTTTGTTCCTTTCATTCCTCCTTTTCCTCCCTTTTCCTCCCTTTTCCTCCCTTTTCCTCCCTTTTCCTCCCTTTCCTCCCTTTCCTCCCTCTCCTCCCTCTCCTCCCTCTCCTCCCTTTCCTCCCTTTCCTCCCTTTCCTCCCTTTCCTCCCTTTCCTCCCTTTCCTCTTTTTCCTCTTTTTCCTCTTTTCCTCTTTTTCCTCTTTTTCCTCTTTTTCCTCTTTTTCCTCTTTTTCCTCCCTTTCCTCTTTTTCCTCTTTTCCTCTTTTCCTCTTTTTCCTCTTTTCCTCTTTTTCCTCTTTTTCCTCTTTTTCCCCTTTCCCCCTTTTCCTCCTTTCCTCCTTTTCCTCCCTCCCTTCCTTTCTTCCTTCCTTCCTTCCTTCCTTCCTTCCTTCCTTCCTTCCTCCCTTCCTCCCTTCCTCCCTTCCTCCCTTTCTTCCTTTCTTCCTTTCTTCCTTTCTTCCTTTCTAAATAATAAGATTGGAGTGAGTTATGTTAGACAATTAATCAACAATATGCATTGAGACATTGCCCATGATTCATGATTAGGCCTCCATGACACACTTCTCGTTCATGAACAGGCATAGTGTGATCAATAGAAAATGCTAAACCCAAATGAACCAACATATTGCGGAAAAAACCAAGACTTGTATGAACCAGAAATAGTGCAGAAAAATCAAGAACTTGAAGAACTTGTATATCAAAGAAAAAAGATACAACCTCAAAGGACCACTGCTGCATGGTGACAGAGCAAAACAACACTTCAGCACTCAGTGGTTGATGGTAAAAACCAGTAAAACATATGGGGTTGTGCCTTATTGTTGTGTCTTGTGCTTTCAGCAAAAGTCTTCAGCAATCAAGATTTTTTCAAAATCTTAGTTGTGTTGGAAACTGAGCCGTTTTCTCCTTCTTCTCCTTCTCCTTCTTCTTCTTCTTCTTCTTCTTCTTCTTCTTCTTCTTCAGTGAGACAGTTTTTTTGCTTTTTGCCAAAACAGGTACTGACCATGAAGTTGATATGAACTTACCTGTAAATAATTCATGTTTCGCTTGGACTTACATGGGTAGTCTTAGTGTTTTAATATATGCCTACCTTTAAAAATATATCTTTGTGTGTAACGTCTGACATTATTTTCAACAATGTTTCTGTAAACTTTAAGGGAACATTAGTCACAAATCATTTTAAGATGTAGAGACGAAAAATTTTAAACAGGGGTTCTTTAAAACTTGAAGGGAATGTTATCGTGTCACAAAAGAGTGTGTAACAAGAAAATGATTTGACAAACTAAAAGGGCGCAGGGCAGCGCTGGCGCGCGAAGGCGCAGGCGCTCCCGCCCATTTTGGCATACACTCGTACTACAAGCCACTTTATTTTAATGTCGTCTTCCTCTGTCTCTACAAATCGCAATCTGTTTCGCTGCAAAAAATCTTGCAGCGGCTGCTGGTAATGAACTTACCTCTATTACGGTATCAAGATTTTTTTTAAAATCTTAGTTGTGTTGGAAACTGAGCCGTTTTCTCCTTCTTCTCCTTCTCCTCCTTCTCCTTCTCCTTCTTCTCCTTCTTCTCCTTCTTCTCCTTCTTCTCCTTCTCCTTCTTCAGTGAGACAGTTTTTTTGCTTTTTGCCAAAACAGGTACTGACCAAGAAGTTGATGTGAACTTACCTGTAAATAATTCATTTTTCGCTTGGACTTACATGGGTAGTTATATTGTCCTAAGTTATTGCCTACCTTTAAAATTATATCTTTTTGTATAACGTATGACATAATTTTCAAGAATGTTTCTGTAAACTTGAAGGGAACATTAGTCACAAATTCTCATTTTAATCATACAACACTGGTTCTGTAAACTTGAAGGGAATGTTATCGTGTCACAAAACATCCCTCATATATCATAAAAAATCCCGTAATCCCTCCCAGCACGGTCATCATAAAAGTTTTTATGACATAATATTGGAGAATCCGAGTTTCATGCGTTGAGACAAAAAGCGTGGTTATTTTGGACTGTTGAAAAAGATGACGGGGTTAAGGGAACTACGTTTATTTTTTAGGTGATTAGGTTGTTTCGATAAAACAGAGAGAGTTATATATTTTTCTTGTGTTTGTAGATAGGAAATAATAGAGGCCGACAGTAACACATGATTCTATTCCATGAAACTAGTAGGTACGGTGTGATATTATGTGCGCAGACAATCGTACGTACAATACCATATATAGAATACTCATTACTCGCGGCGCGCACCGCATTACATACAATATACACTATGGTATATAATGGTACGATATAAGAGGTATCTAGAGATACAAAAGAACAAATAATATGTAGAGTGTACATCGTAGTAGGAGAAACAGGCAATAATATATATTATGCATATATTAATACTTATATCATGAAGTACATGACTCGTGTTTCCGCCAAAGTCATTCACGGGTCTTCGGTACTGTACATTACTGCGTCATCCAAAGGTTCGTGGCTAGGATGGTTCTCATGCGATTACCAGCACATTCGTGTGGCGTGGCGACAAACTGGCGATGACATGCGTGAACAGGCACGGGACCGGCTTTTAATTACCTTTAATGGTGAACTGAAAAGCCAATATCAAAAGAAAAGCCAATCTCAAAAAGAAAACCGGATACCATTTCATTTTCACGTAGGAATAGTACGAAGATTGGTAAATGCCAAAAGAAAACTAATTCTCCAAAGAAAACCAATCCCCAATATATTTGCCGACCTGGATAGGTTGGTATTTTATTAAGCCTTAATGACGAAATGAAGACTTTCGTGAGAAGAATTATTCCTATTAGATCGATTTTGAAAAAGAATAGATCTAATCTGATGTATGCCTAGGACGTGAAATCATAGGTTAGTAATAATCGCATAACTTAGATTTTCTACATTAGAAATAGATTTTTGAAGTTAGATAATAAATTCTTTTCTAGAGATGTGATTTTCTAAATCATACATCCTAGATCTAAAACATTTTGAGAATCTATTTTAGCGAAAGTAGTAATCTGTTTAGATTGAAATTCTGCATAATGGATATGAAATTAGTGTTGCTATATTAGTATTAGATGGTATCCATTCCTTTGGGTGCCTTGCTAAGCAGTCGTGCCTAATATTAATTATAATAATATTACCTAAGTAATTACTACTTATAATTACTTTGACAAATAATTATCTGTTAAGTACCATAATACCATACCCTACCACTGTAAGCGTGAAGTTGGAGCTTATTAGGCACATATTATTTCTTTAGAGAATAATTTATTTTCTTGGTGTGTTCCCTGAACCCCATCTGAATTACATTATATTATAAAATATATGATGTATGATTTGTCTCGTGATTCCGGTGACTGACCAGAATTACGATATAAGAATCAGGCAGAATCTATCAAATTATGTTGTAAATCGGGTCATTCACCTAAATTACGATATAATATTATGATATGTATGATTTATCTCGTGAGTCCCAGAATTACGATAGAAAACATGATGTCATGACCGCGAATCCGGGAGAATGCATCAAATTATGTCGTACATTGGGTCATTCACCCGAATTACGACATATTATATGTAATAATGATGTCATGACAACTGACAACGAATCCTGATTTCGGCCATTCACTGGAATGAACACAATGAATACAAAAATTACCCAAATCAATTGTTCTGTCATCATGCAAAATCTACCAAATTATGTCGTGATTCCGGTCATTCACTGGAATAATGATATAATATGTAATAATGATGCTTTCCAGTCATTCACTGGAATAACGATATATGTAACAATGATGCGGGATTCGGGTCATTCACCCTAATTATGACAATTGTGTAGACAATCACTGAAGGCCATTTATATCATAATTCCAGCGATTGACTGGAATTATGAGAACAAATCAAATAAACTTGGAAATCCATTGGTTTGTCTGGTAAATCAGGTGATCTGCCGGAACTACTGGATAATGATGGTGTAAGTCATGTTTCATCAGGAATTTAGTGGAATATTTCCTGTTAGTCTTGCAATTCTGGCGACTTGAAAAAGTACGAGAATTTTTCATGATATACCTCCTACTTTCATATAGGTTTTTGTTGAGTAAGAAAGTATAGTGGATGTGGTATTAGTGATGTTGTGGAACGTTTGAGTGTTTTCATTTGGGTTTGCTCCATGCAATATGGGTTTTTTGTTTTGTTTTGTTTTATTATACATTGTCTTCTGTCATATTGGTCACAGAGAAGTTTAGCTCATTAATGTACTCATTTAGAACGAAGTTCAGTTCAGTGGATGGGGATGGAATTTGGTTTTTAATAAATCAGTACATACTTTTTGGGAGTACAGTCATTGGTCAGGGGATCTCCATTTCTTTCGGACGATTTGATTGTGCAGATTGGAGTGACAGTAGATTATTCAACTGGTTTAGTTTTTTTGTGTATAGCGATTTTGTGGGTAGATTGTTGTTTGTTCTCTGGCTGCATGATCAATTTTTTGTTTCTTTGAGTGGTAGTGGCTGTAGCATTGTGGTGTGATGGGTAAACACTTCTGGTGGAAGTATATTGTATTTGACGCCTAGAAAACCCTCTTTTTCTGTTGCTTGGGTTACTGTCAATGTTCAGGTATAATCATCACTGTGGGTTAGGCACAATGTCTTTATTCTATGTTACTTTTTGCAGTTACATATGGACTATAATGTAACTGTCCTCCATTTTAACCACACTTGATCAATCAGCTTAAGTAATTGTGTCACCTCACGTCTCAAATATGAAATATATTGCATCATGTACCACCAATTTAGAACTGTTGTTCAACACAACAACTAGACTGGACATCCCGCCTCAAACAAATGACACCACAAATACTACGCATAGTCCTAACGGCCCAAATACTGACGAATGTCAGATCCTCTGTTGCAAAATTTATGACTTCTAATGCCAAAGAAATAATGACAACAAAACCTGCAACATAACACTGCAGTTTGTAAATGAAACAAAACATAAAGATATCAAATATGAGTCAAACAAATCTTCACAACAAAACCACATCACTGCCACGTCACTTCTTCACAAAGATACTTTAGAATGTAATGATGTACTAATGAAAAACAGAACATGCATGTACAAAAATGACATTCTTTGATCAACACCTCATCACTATAGTAGATCCCACGCGTACACTCCAAGCTCAACCATGTTCTCGCCAACTAAGCTACAACGCCACACCACACTGCGCCCATTTAAACTAAGGCATCTCTACACAACAACAACACTGTCAGATATAATTTTAAAAAATCTTACACCATGAAAAATCACTTCACTTTCTTTGCGAACCGTAATATATCTGGTCATTTACCTGACATACTACTTCACTTGCCTTCATTCACGAAACTCGATCAGTACTGCACAACACACACACTTATCATTGAACGACCTCACACTGTGCAGATAGCAAAGCCCAATCATAGTAGGAGCTCGGTGCGGCTGCAAGTAATCAAATCAATAGCACTTTCAGCAATGTGCCCAGAACAAATCATATCTAAATTTTTAATGCAAAATCATTCCTTGTAGAAAACCTATTTTGCAAAAAATAAGTTTTTTGGAATATTTTGATTTGTAAGATTACTTCTTCTATGAAATAAATGGACAATGTTCATGTTCAGTGCTCACATATTTTTCAGTGAAATTGGTTAGGCACCCAGTGGATGAGAGGCAGTCGTCTTCTAAGCCTGCAAAGGCCCAAGGAGCTGAACAGCCCTCCAAGAAGTTTGCGCTAGGCGCACGAATTCCCAAGAAGCCCAAGCAAGCACGCACGGGTATGCGGCGTGAGACAAGAACTGCGAGCTATGCAAAAAGCATGGGGGCGCACACACCACGCATAACACCGCGGAGTGTCGCCGGTACAACAAAGGCGGAACTCCTACGGGGTACTTTCGGGCAAGCCGCACAAAAGTCCCGCAAGGACAGTCGCCCCAAGAAGTCCTACACCCAGGTCTTGGCTCGCATGGAGAAACTTGAAAAGTCTCTCAAGAAAGCCAACAAAAAAGGCAAGAAACATTGCCGTCGTGAAGAAAGCGACAGCGATTCCGACTCATCCTGAAGTGTTGGGTCGGGTAGTACCGGGGAAAATCAAAATAGTTGTAAGAAAATTAAAACTAACCACGAGTTAGCCAATTACACTACCCCTGGTCCGATAAAAACTACCAGTAAACCAAAATTAGAATTAAATGACAAAATTTTAATTCCGGATTATTCGAGTCCCTTAGTGGACGTAACTTTGAAAAATCTCAAAGACACCTCGAACTTGTCCACTAACTTTGATGTAGATCCCAACTCAGTGAGGGACACCCTACATAAATCAAAGTCAATTGAGCCACCTAACCCACAAAAATCAATGGACTCAGTAACAGCAGTACTAGCTGTACAAAAATTAGCGACTGGAAGTCAGTCCTCGACAAAACTCAAACACTTGTCCAGGAGTCGCAAAAACAACTTCTTGAGAGTACTATTGTACACTGGTTCTGATGGTGACCTCATGTTCCATGAAAAAGGAACCACCAAGCGTTTTCCCTACTTTACTAGGCAGGTGTCAAAGCCTTGAATGGGTGCTTCCAAACCAAAGGAAGAGGCGAAGTTACTCTAAAGTTCCTCGAGTACTCCAACAGCAATGAATACACAGTTAAACCTGATGTTGTTGAGTATGATGGTAAAAAGATGGCTAAGCCAGTGTTTGACCTCATCTTAGGTGTAAAAACACTGAGAGAGCTTGGAATTGTTCTAGATTTTCGAACAAAGGATATTACCATTGATGAGATCATCTTGCCAATGAGAGACATCAACAGTCTGTCAACTAGCTCTAAGATTGAAAAAGCTTGGTCAGTTAACCACAGCATGATTCATGAACCACGTAGTACTGAGGAAGCCACTCAGCATGCAGTTCACATCTTAGATGCAAAATATGAAAAAGTAGACCTCCAATCAGTTGTTGACAACAATTGTCCTCACCTTAGTCTACAAGATCAAAACAAGTTGTTGGAGCTCCTCCGTAAATACGAGGACCTCTTTGATGGTACACTAGGTGATTGTAATACTGAGCCTGTCTCCTTCGCACTGAAGGAAGGTGCAAAACCGTACCATGGCAGAGCCTACCCAGTGCCACATTCAGTAAAAGAGACTCTCATGAAAGAGCTCAAAAGACTATGTGACCTAGGGGTACTACAGTGGCAGCCCGCATCTGAATGGGCTTCACCATCGTTCATAGTACCAAAAATAGATCAGACTGTACATTTCCTAAGTGATTTTAGAGAAGTAAACAAAAGGATAGTTAGAAAACCATTCCCGTTACCTAAAATTAGTACAGTCATGCAAGAGTTAGAAGGTTTCACTTTTGCCACAGCCCTTGATTTGAACATGGGCTACTACACCATTCGGTTGGATCCAGATGCATCCAAGATCTGCACCATTATATTTCCATGGGGTAAGTACTCTTACCTCAGGTTACCAATGGGAATTGCTGGTTCTCCGGACATATTTCAATCAAAAATGACTGAACTAATGGCCACCCTTGAGTTCGTAAGAGCTTACATTGATGATCTACTATGTATCACCAAGGGAACCCTGGAAGACCACCTGGCTAAATTGGAATTGGTCCTCTCCAGACTGCAAGATGCGAACCTAAAAGTAAATGCTCGCAAATCAAACTTCTGTGCCATTGAAACAGAATATCTTGGGTACATCCTCTCATGAGAGGGAATTAAACCACAACCCAAGAAGGTACAGTCGATACTTGCACTGACACCGCCCAAAAATGTCAAAGACCTCCGTAGATTTCTTGGCATGGTCCAATACTATCGAGATCTTTGGGCACGGCGCGAGCGAAATGCTTGCCCCACTCACAAGCCTCGTTGGCGAGTGTGGTCATACCAAACAATCCAAACTTCTCAAGGTTAAAAGAAACCCTGGAAATGGACTGAGGAACATCAAAAAGCATTCGATGACGTAAAGGCCACTATCGCCAAAGATGTGTCCTTGGCCTACCCTGATTACTCATAAGGGTTTGAGATCTATACTGATGGATGCAAGAGACAACTTGGAGCCGTCATTACTCAGAACAACCGGCCAATTGCATTTTTCAGCAGAAAACTCTCTGTATGTCAGCAAAAATACAGCGTAACCGAAATTGAACTTCTAGCCATTGTTGAAACACTCAAAGAATTCAAAGGAATGTTGTGGGGCCAGCCTATTGTAGTCTACACAGACCACAAGAACCTCATGCAAGATGCACTCGGTTTAACCTGTGACAGGGTTTACCGCTGGCGTTTATTACTAGAGGAATATGGTCCTGAAATTGTGTACATCAAAGGAATCCACAACACAGTTGCGGATGCGATTTCACGCCTTGACTTTGGTCCAACAAAGGACGTCAAGGAAAACTGGATGACCTTCACCAAATGCTGGTGTTATTACACTATGCAATCAGAAGAGGAACCATCCCCAGCACAACACTCAGACCTCATGAACTTTGTGTTTGCTAACCGCAGCAAAGAGAATGCGATCTATCCCCTGACAGTTTGGGGAGATTGCCGCAGCTCAACAAATGGATAAAATGCTGGACAAACTCAGCCTGCTGGAGGCATACAAACCTCAGCTGGTAGAAAATGTTCAAGTACTGTGCAAAGATGGCAAACTTGTCATCCCACAGGAACTCCAGCAGCAAGCAGTACAGTGGTACCATCACTACCTGCAGCATCCAGGGACAACCCGTCTCAAAGAAACTCTTCGCTGCGATGTATTGGAAGGGTTTGAGACACTCTGTGCCCACCTTTGTCAAAATTGTCATAAATGCCAAGTCAACAAACAACGCCAACATAAGTACGGTAAATTGCCTACAAAATTGGTTTTATCAAACCCCTGGGAGGTACTATGTGTGGACCTAATTGGACCATACACTCTCAAGGGCAAAGACGGCACTGAAATTGACTTTATGTGTGTCACAATGATAGATCCACCAGTTGGTTCGAAATTGTGGAACTACCGGTAACTGAATTCAATTCTGTTACTCCCAAGGGTAAAAAGGGCCTCAAGGGTACTAACACACATAATAAACCTAATGAAGCATACTTTGATAAATCATCAGCACAAGTTGGCTCTTTAGTAAACAAGATCTGGTTTAGCCGTTACCCACGTTGTCAAGTAATCATTTACGACAATGGAAGCGAGTTCAAGCTCAATTTCGAAACCCTATGTGATTCATACGGTATCAAGCGTAAGCCAACCAGCATCAAGAACCCCCAAGCGAACGCAATACTAGAATGGATGCATCAAGTAATGGAGCTTCCAGCTGGAACTCCATAAGTCTCCTTCACATTGTTTGATACAGAGGAAGGACTCTAAAGTCATAAGATATGAGTTTCTCAGAAATCATATCCAAATAGGATTTTCCTTCCTAGAACTCCACCATACACATTGTAGGTGTTTTCTTAGGTTGAATATCCAATGGAGGATTTCCTTCTCAGGAACCTTCCCATGGGACAGTTCCTTTGGGCAGTTGAATATGAGCCAGTCATGGAACTGCCACAAATCACTGCCAATCTCTCCCATGATCATTTGTGTTTTTATGCATGAGATAACTAGTATCTCATTCATCAGTTGTACAGTAGTATTAAGCTCATAAAAACAAAGTCAGCAAAGTCTACAACAAGATTTTTAAATACTTTCTGGCTTAGGTCACTATCAATTG
This sequence comes from Cyclotella cryptica, assembly GCA_013187285.1. Classification (NCBI taxonomy): domain Eukaryota; phylum Bacillariophyta; class Thalassiosirophyceae; order Thalassiosirales; family Thalassiosiraceae; genus Cyclotella; species Cyclotella cryptica. Next base: position 333,255 of record JABMIG010000005.1, read on the forward strand.
ATAACCTACTCGAGCGAATTTTTTTGGACCGTCTGTCCATCGCCACACTGTCCTTCGACCGTCCGTCACCGTCGAGCCGACCACCGTCCGTTCAACACCGTCACGTCTGTCCTCCGCCAGTCCAGCATTCAGCATCCACATGTTCGCCCGTCGAGCCACCGTCTTTTCGTGCGCGCGGTAAATAGTAGCACCACGTCTGCGCTACGTGATCCCGCCGCCAACAAGATTCGTGCCAATCGTGTCTCCTTCGAGTGCGAACCACCACGAAGCTCCTACAAGACCCTTTTCCTTGGAACAAGTCTCGGAGCAGCCCTCTCAAGAATGTCTACTGAGAAGATTGCCCCTATTGGGCTTAAGAACCAAGAGTGCGGCGCGGAAGGGGTGGCGAAAGCCCCTATCCGTTATGTGCCGGATCGGGACCCAGTCCAAGAAGCTTTGGACCTCAAGCCTGAGACCCTCAAGTGCACCCTCGCAAATGGGTCAGAAACCCGAGTCACGGTTTGGTCCGGACACGGTACCAACGAGCAGTTTGTACTGCACGTGAACAAGGCGTATAGTACCGCCAAGAAAATGGGGCTAATTCCCGCCTGCAATGATGCCAAAAGGCATATGACTCGAAAAAGGTGATTGGAAGGCTGTTCTCACGCGAACTTGCCGATGACCCCCTCAGCAAGACTGAGAAGGAGAAAAAACCGCAGAGTCACTCTCCCTAAAGGCCGACATGCTCGCCTTAAGGACAAAAATGACCGACTCGGCCCTAGAAGTTTTTCAACTCTACGCCAACCTTCTCACTGAGGAGGCACGTCAGCCCTGGGACTTAATTGTCAAGGAGCAGACACAGTCAAGTCCCTTTTACGACATCTTCGGAGTCGAAAGGAAGAAGTCACTGGGCAAGACGTCCGAGTCATTCAGGAGGTGTCAGTTACTCCACCTCCAATCGTGTTTATCACATGACGCAGGCGAAAATTTGAAATTCTATATTTCAAATTGCCTCAAGAAGCCCAACAAGGTTCGGGTGCGTCAGTTTGTGCAGCGCGTGATGCAGCTGAGCAACTACGTGGAAGACCTCCCGTGCTTGTATTACAGCCCGAGCGCAAGTACGATGACCCAACAGGTCTACTCCTTCACTGACACGGAACTCGCATGCCATATCTTGCGCATGTGTCCGTTGAAGTGGCAGGACCAGTACCACTTGCTTGAGAAGTGCTATCCCGAAGGGGTTAAGCCTCTATTGCTCATTCTTGAGCGAATTGAGGTGGCGCACCCAGTGGATGAGAGGCAGTCGTCTTCTAAGCCTGCAAAGGCCCAAGGAGCTGAACAGCCCTCCAAGAAGTTTGCGCTAGGCGCACGAATTCCCAAGAAGCCCAAGCAAGCACGCACGGAGTATACGGCGTAGACAAGAACTGCGAGCTATGCAAAAGCATGGGGGCGCACACACCACGCATAACACCGCGGAGTGTCGCCGGTACAACAAAGACGGAACTCCTACGCGAGGTACTTTCGGGCAAGCTGCACAAAAGTCCCGCGAGGACAGTCGCCCAAGAAGTCCTACACCCAGGTCTTGGCTCGCATGGAGAAACTTGAGAAGTCTCTCAAGAAAGCCAATAAAAAGGCAAGAAACGTTGCCGTCGTGAAGAAAGTGACAGCGATTCCGACTCATCCTGAAGTGTTGGGTCGGGTAGTACCGGGGAAAATGAAAATAGTTGTAAGAAAATTAAAACTAACCACGAGTTAGCCAATTACACTACCCCTGGTCCGATAAAAACTACCAGTAAACCAAAATTAGAATTAAATGACAAAATTTTAATTCGGATTATTCGAGTCCCTTAGTGGACGTAACTTTGAAAAATCTCAAAGACACCTCGAACTTGTCCACTAACTTTGATGTAGATCCCAACTCAGTGAGGGACACCCTACATAAATCAAAGTCAATTGAGCCATCTAACCCACAAAAATCAATGGACTCAGTAACAGCAGTACTAGCTGTACAAAAATTAGCGACTGGAAGTCAGTCCTCGACAAAACTCAAACACTTGTCCAGGAGTCGCAAAAACAACTTCTTGAGAGTACTATTGGACACTGGTTCCGATGGTGACCTCATGTTCCATGAAAAAGGAACCACCAAGCGTTTTCCCTACTTGACTAGGCAGGTGTCAAAGTCTTGGCACACGTCGAATGGGTGCTTCCAAACCAAAGGAAGAGGAAGTTACTCTAAAATTCCTAGAGTACTCCAACAGCAAGGAATACACAGTTAAACCTGATGTTGTTGAGTATGATGGTAAAAAGATGGCTAAGCCAGCGTTTGACCTCATCTTAGGTGTAAAAACACTGAGAGAGCTTGGAATTGTTCTAGATTTTCGAACAAAGGATATTACCATTGATGAGATCATCTTGCCAATGAGAGACATCAACAGTCTGTCAACTAGCTCTAAGATTGAAAAAGCTTGGTCAGTTAACCACAGCATGATTCATGAACCACGTAGTACTGAGGAAGCCACTCAGCGTGCAGTTCACATCTTAGATGCAAAATATGAAAAAGCAGACCTCCAATCAGTTGTTGACAACAATTGTCCTCACCTTAGTCTACAAGATCAAAACAAGTTGTTGGAGCTCCTCCGTAAATAGAGGACCTCTTTGATGGTACACTAGGTGATTGGAATACTGAGCCTGTCTCCTTCGAACTGAAGGAAGGTGCAAAACCGTACCATGGCAGAGCCTACCCAGTGCCACATTCAGTAAAAGAGACTCTCATGAAAGAGCTCAAAAGACTATGTGACCTAGGGGTACTACAGTGGCAGCCCGCATCTGAATGGGCTTCACCATCGTTCATAGTACCAAAAAAATCAGACTGTACGTTTCCTAAGTGATTTTAGAGAAGTAAACAAAAGGATAGTTAGAAAACCATTCCCGTTACCTAAAATTAGTACAGTCATGCAAGAGTTAGAAGGTTTCACTTTTGCCACAGCCCTTGATTTGAACATGGGCTACTACACCATTAGGTTGGATCCAGATGCATCCAAGATCTGCACCATTATATTTCCATGGGGTAAGTACTCTTACCTCAGGTTACCAATGGGAATTGCTGGTTCTCCGGACATATTTCAATCAAAAATGACGGAACTAATGGCCACCCTTGAGTTCGTAAGAGCTTACATTGATGATCTACTATGTATCACCAAGGGAACCCTGGAAGACCACCTGGCTAAATTGGAATTGGTCCTCTCCAGACTGCAAGATGCGAACCTAAAAGTAAATGCTCAAATCAAACTTCTGTGCCATTGAAACAGAATATCTTGGGTACATCCTCTCACGAGAGGGAATTAAACCACAACCCAAGAAGGTACAGTCGATACTTGCACTGACACCGCCCAAAAATGTCAAAGACCTCCGTAGATTTCTTGGCATGGTCCAATACTATCGAGATCTTTGGGCACGGCGCAGCGAAATGCTTGCCCCACTCACAAGCCTCGTAGGCGAGTGTGGTCATACCAAACAATCCAAACTTCTCAAGGTTAAAAAGAAACCCTGGAAATGGACTGAGGAACATCAAAAAGCATTCGATGACGTAAAGGCCACTATCGCCAAAGATGTGTCCTTGGCCTACCCTGATTACTCAAAAGGGTTTGAGATCTATACTGATGGATCCAAGAGACAACTTGGAGCCGTCATTACTCAGAACAACTGGCCAATTGCATTTTTCAGCAGAAAACTCTCTGTCTGTCAGCAAAAATACAGCGTAACCAAATTGAACTTCTAGCCATTGTTGAAACACTCAAAGAATTCAAAGGAATGCTGTGGGGCCAGCCTATTGTAATCTACACAGACCACAAGAACCTCATGCAAGATGCACTCGGTTTAACCTGTGACAGGGTTTACCGCTGGCGTTTATTACTAGAGGAATATGGTCCTGAAATTGTGTACATCAAAGGAATCCACAACACAGTTGCGGATGCGATTTCACGCCTTGACTTTGGTCCAACAAAGGACGTCAAGGAAAACTGGATGACCTTCACCAAATGCTGGTGTTATTACACTATGCAATCAGAAGAGGACCCATCCCCAGCACAACACTCAGACCTCATGAACTTTGTGTTTGCTAACCGCAGCAAAGAGAATGCGATCTATCCCCTGACAGTTTGGGAGATTGCCGCAGCTCAACAAATGGATAAAATGCTGGACAAACTCAGCCTGCTGGAGGCATACAAACCTCAGCTGGTAGAAAATGTTCAAGTACTGTGCAAAGATGGCAAACTTGTCATCCCACAGGAACTCCAGCAGCAAGCAGTACAGTGGTACCATCACTACCTGCAGCATCCAGGGACAACCCGTCTCAAAGAAACTCTTCGCGCTGCGATGTATTGGAAGGGTTTGAGACACTCTGTGCCCACCTTTGTCAAAAATTGTCATAAATGCCAAGTCAACAAACAACGCCAACATAAGTACGGTAAATTGCCTACAAAATTGGTTTTATCAAACCCCTGGGAGGTACTATGTGTGGACCTAATTGGACCATACACTCTCAAGGGCAAAGACGGCACTGAAATTGACTTTATGTGTGTCACAATGATAGATCCAGCTACCAGTTGGTTCGAAATTGTGGAACTACCGGTAACTGAATTCAATTCTGTTACTCCCAAGGGTAAAAAGGGCCTCAAGGGTACTAACACACATAATAAACCTAATGAAGCATACTTTGATAAATCATCAGCACAAGTTGGCTCTTTAGTAAACAAGATCTGGTTTAGCCGTTACCCACGTTGTCAAGTAATCATTTACGACAATGGAAGCGAGTTCAAGCTCAATTTCGAAACCCTATGTGATTCATACGGTATCAAGCGTAAGCCAACCAGCATCAAGAACCCCCAAGCGAACGCAATACTAGAACGGATGCATCAAGTAATGGAGCTTCCAGCTGGAACTCCATAAGTCTCCTTCACATTGTTTGATACAGAGGAAGGACTCTAAAGTCATAAGATATGAGTTTCTCAGAAATCATATCCAAATAGGATTTTCCTTCCTAGAACTCCACCATACACATTGTAGGTGTTTTCTTAGGTTGAATATCCAATGGAGGATTTCCTTCTCAGGAACCTTCCCATGGGACAGTTCCTTTGGGCAGTTGAATATGAGCCAGTCATGGAACTGCCACAAATCACTGCCAATCTCTCCCATGATCATTTGTGTTTTTTATGCATGAGATAACTAGTATCTCATTCATCAGTTGTACAGTAGTATTAAGCTCATAAAAACAAAGTCAGCAAAGTCTACAACAAGATTTTTTAAATACTTTCTGGCTTAGGTCACTATCAATTGATAACCTACTCGGCGAATTTTTTTGGACCGTCTGTCCATCGCCACACTGTCCTTCGACCGTCCGTCACCGTCGAGCCGACCACCGTCCGTTCAACACCGTCACGTCTGTCCTCCGCCAGTCCAGCATTCAGCATCCACATGTTCGCCCGTCGAGCCACCGTCTTTCGTGCGCCGGTAAATAGTAGCACCACGTCTGCGCTACGTGATCCCGCCGCCAACAAGATTCGTGCCAATCGTGTCTCCTTCGAGTGCGAACCACCACGAAGCTCCTACAAGACCCTTTTCCTTGGAACAAGTCTCGGAGCAGCCCTCTCAAGAATGTCTACTGAGAAGATTGCCCCTATTGGGCTTAAGAACCAAGAGTGTGAGCGCAGAAGGCGTGGCGAGAAAGCCCCTATCCGTTATGTGCCGGATCGGGACCCAGTCCAAGAAGCTTTGGACCTCAAGCCTGAGACCCTCAAGTGCACCCTCGCAAATGGGTCAGAAACCCGAGTCACGGTTTGGTCGGACACGGTACCAACGAGCAGTTTGTACTGCACGTGAACAAGGCGTATAGTACCGCCAAGAAAATGGGTCTAATTCCCGCCTGCAATGATGCCGAAAAGGCATATGACTCAAAAAAGGTGATTGGAAGGCTGTTCTACGCAAACTTGCCGATGACCCCCTCAGCAAGACTGAGAAGGAGAAAAAAACCGCAGAGTCACTCTCCCTAAAGGCCGACATGCTCGCCTTAAGGACAAAAATGACCGACTCGGCCCTAGAAGTTTTCAACTCTACGCCAACCTTCTCACTGAGGAGGCACGTCAGCCCTGGGACTTAATTGTCAAGGAGCAGACGGAGTCAAGTCCCTTTCACGACATCTTCGAGTCGAAAGGAAGAAGTCACTGGGCAAGACGTCCGAGTCATTCAGGAGGTGCCAGTTACTCCACCTCCAATCGTGTTTATCACATGGCGCAGGCGAAAATTTGAAATTCTATATTTCAAATTGCCTCAAGAAGCCCAACAAGGTTGGTGCGTCAGTTTGTGCAGCGCGTGATGCAGCTGAACAACTACGTGGAAGACCTCCGTGCTTGTATTACAGCCCGGCGCAAGTACGATGACCCAACAGGTCTACTCCTTCACTGACGCTGAACTTGCATGCCATATCTTGCGCATGTGTCCGTTGAAGTGGCAGGACCAGTACCACTTGCTTGAGAAGTGCTATCCCGAAGGGGTTAAGCCTCTATTGCTCATTCTTGAGCGAATTGAGGTGGCGCACCCAGTGGATGAGAGGCAGTCGTCTTCTAAGCCTGCAAAGGCCCAAGGAGCTGAACAGCCCTCCAAGAAGTTCGCGCTAGGCGCACGAATTCCCAAGAAGCCCAAGCAAGCATGCACGGAGTATACTCGCGTAGACAAGAACTGCGAGCTATGCAAAAGCATGGGGGCGCACACACCACGCATAACACCGCGGAGTGTCGCCGGTACAACAAAGACGGAACTCCTACGCGAGGTACTTTCGGGCAAGCTGCACGAAAGTCCCGCGAGGACAGTCGCCCAAGAAGTCCTACACCCAGGTCTTGGCTCGCATGGAGAAACTTGAAAAGTCTCTCAAGAAAGCCAACAAAAAAGGCAAGAAACATTGCCGTCGTGAAGAAAGTGACAGCGATTCCGACTCATCCTGATGTGTTGGGTCTGGTAGTACCGGGAAAATCAAAATAGTTGTAAGAAAATTAAAACTAACCACGAGTTAGCCAATTACACTACCCCTGGTCTGATAAAAACTACCAGTAAACCAAAATTAGAATTAAATGACAAAATTTTAATTCGGATTATTCGAGTCCCTTAGTGGACGTAACTTTGAAAAATCTCAAAGACACCTCGAACTTGTCCACTAACTTTGATGTAGATCCCAACTCAGTGAGGGACACCCTACATAAATCAAAGTCAATTGAGCCACCTAACCCACAAAAATCAATGGACTCAGTAACAGCAGTACTAGCTGTACAAAAATTAGCGACTGGAAGTCAGTCCTCGACAAAACTCAAACACTTGTCCAGGAGTCGCAAAAACAACTTCTTGAGAGTACTATTGGACACTGGTTCCGATGGTGACCTCATGTTCCATGAAAAAGGAACCACCAAGCGTTTTCCCTACTTTACTAGGCAGGTGTCAAAGTCTTGGCACACGTTGAATGGGTGCTTCCAAACCAAAGGAAGAGGCGAAGTTACTCTAAAGTTCCTAGAGTACATACACAGTTAAACCTGATGTTGTTGAGTATGATGGTAAAAAGATGGCTAAGCCAGCGTTTGACCTCATCTTAGGTGTAAAAACACTGAGAGAGCTTGGAATTGTTCTAGATTTTCGAACAAAGGATATTACCATTGATGAGATCATCTTGCCAATGAGAGACATCAACAGTCTGTCAACTAGCTCTAAGATTGAAAAAGCTTGGTCAGTTAACCACAGCATGATTCATGAACCACGTAGTACTGAGGAAGCCACTCAGCATGCAGTTCACATCTTAGATGCAAAATATGAAAAAGCAGACCTCCAATCAGTTGTTGACAACAATTGCCCTCACCTTTTAGTCTACAAGATCAAAACAAGTTGTTGGAGCTCCTCCGTAAATACGAGGACCTCTTTGATGGTACACTAGGTGATTGGAATACTGAGCCTGTCTCCTTCGAACTGAAGGAAGGTGCAAAACCGTACCATGGCAGAGCCTACCCAGTGCCACATTCAGTAAAAGAGACTCTCATGAAAGAGCTCAAAAGACTATGTGACCTAGGGGTACTACAGTGGCAGCCCGCATCTGAATGGGCTTCACCATCGTTCATAGTACCAAAAAAGATCAGACTGTACGTTTCCTAAGTGATTTTAGAGAAGTAAACAAAAGGATAGTTAGAAAACCATTCCCGTTACCTAAAATTAGTACAGTCATGCAAGAGTTAGAAGGTTTCACTTTTGCCACAGCCCTTGATTTGAACATGGGCTACTACACCATTAGGTTGGATCCAGATGCATCCAAGATCTGCACCATTATATTTCCATGGGGTAAGTACTCTTACCTCAGGTTACCAATGGGAATTGCTGGTTCTCGGACATATTTCAATCAAAATGACGGAACTAATGGCCACCCTTGAGTTCGTAAGAGCTTACATTGATGATCTACTATGTATCACCAAGGGAACCCTGGAAGACCACCTGGCTAAATTGGAATTGGTCCTCTCCAGACTGCAAGATGCGAACCTAAAAGTAAATGCTGCAAATCAAACTTCTGTGCCATTGAAACAGAATATCTTGGGTACATCCTCTCACGAGAGGGAATTAAACCACAACCCAAGAAGGTACAGTCGATACTTGCACTGACACCGCCAAAATGTCAAAGACCTCCGTAGATTTCTTGGCATGGTCCAATACTATCGAGATCTTTGGGCACGGCGCAGCGAAATGCTTGCCCCACTCACAAGCCTCGTAGGCGAGTGTGGTCATACCAAACAATCCAAACTTCTCAAGGTTAAAAAGAAACCCTGGAAATGGACTGAGGAACATCAAAAGCATTCGATGACGTAAAGGCCACTATCGCCAAAGATGTGTCCTTGGCCTACCCTGATTACTCAAAAGGGTTTGAGATCTATACTGATGGATCCAAGAGACAACTTGGAGCCGTCATTACTCAGAACAACCGGCCAATTGCATTTTTCAGCAGAAAACTCTCTGTCTGTCAGCAAAAATACAGCGTAACCGAAATTGAACTTCTAGCCATTGTTGAAACACTCAAAGAATTCAAAGGAATGCTGTGGGGCCAGCCTATTGTAGTCTACACAGACCACAAGAACCTCATGCAAGATGCACTCGGTTTAACCTGTGACAGGGTTTACCGCTGGCGTTTATTACTAGAGGAATATGGTCCTGAAATCGTGTACATCAAAGGAATCCACAACACAGTTGCGGATGCGATTTCACGCCTTGACTTTGGTCCAACAAAGGACGTCAAGGAAAACTGGATGACCTTCACCAAATGCTGGTGTTATTACACTATGCAATCAGAAGAGGACCCATCCCCAGCACAACACTCAGACCTCATGAACTTTGTGTTTGCTAACCGCAGCGAAGAGAATGCGATCTATCCCCTGACAGTTTGGGAGATTGCCGCAGCTCAACAAATGGATAAAATGCTGGACAAACTCAGCCTGCTGGAGGCATACAAACCTCAGCTGGTAGAAAATGTTCAAGTACTGTGCAAAGATGGCAAACTTGTCATCCCACAGGAACTCCAGCAGCAAGCAGTACAGTGGTACCATCACTACCTGCAGCATCCAGGGACAACCCGTCTCGAAGAAACTCTTCGCGCTGCCATGTATTGGAAGGGTTTGAGACACTCTGTCCCACCTTTGTCAAAAATTGTCAGAAATGCCAAGTGAACAAATGACGCCAACATAAGTACGGTAAATTGCCTACAAAATTGGTTGTATCAAACCCCTGGGAGGTACTATGTGTGGACCTAATCGGACCATACACTCTCAAGGGCAAAGACGGCACTGAAATTGACTTTATGTGTGTCACAATGATAGATCCAGCTACCAGTTGGTTCGAAATTGTGGAACTACCGGTAACTGAATTCAATTCTGTTACTCCCAAGGGTAAAAAGGGCCTCAAGGGTACTAACACACATAATAAACCTAAAGAAGCATACTTTGATAAATCATCAGCACAAGTTGGCTCTTTAGTAAACAAGATCTGGTTTAGCCGTTACCCACGTTGTCAAGTAATCATTTACGACAATGGAAGCGAGTTCAAGCTCAATTTGAAACCCTATGTGATTCATACGGTATCAAGCGTAAGCCAACCAGCATCAAGAACCCCCAAGCGAACGCAATACTAGAACGGATGCATCAAGTAATCATGACAATGCTCCGTACCGCTGAATTAGACATGGCCAATACAGTGGCTCCTAGTGACATAGCAGACTTCCTCACAGATGCTGCATGGGCCGTTCGCTCCACATACCACACGGTACTCAAAGCCTCTCCAGGTGCAGCAATATTTGGCAGGGACATGCTGTTTGACATTCCCTTCCTAGCTGACTGGAACAAAATAGGAGACCATAGGCAACGCCAAACCGATCGCAACACCGAACGTGAAAACAAGTCTCGCGTCGATTGGGATTATAAAATTGGTGATAGAGTACTTCTTCGCAAAGAAGGTATCCTCCGCAAATCAGAAAGCAAATACCATAAAGATCCTTGGACTATATCGACAGTCCATACGAATGGTACTATCAGGGTTCACCGTGGAACAAAATCAGAAAGATTAAACATTAGGAGAGTAACACCATACTTTGACACTACAGACACTTAAGATAAAGAACATGTCAGTGAATCACTCTTACTCCTCTCTCCACTAACACTTACGCTTGAAATAATGCTTCGTAGTCACTACTCAGCCAGGAAAGTCTTGTATCACCACTATAAATTGGTACACAAAACAAGTGTCTTCAGCTCACAAAAAAGGCCTCCCCATTTTCCTTTCCAAAGAAAAGGTTTTTTCACACCTCACCTGACCCTCCATTCGTGGGGCGAGTGACATAGGCCAAGAATCTGGAGCTTCCAGCTGGAACTCCATAAGTCTCCTTCACATTGTTTGATACAGAGGAAGGACTCTAAAGTCATAAGATATGAGTTTCTCAGAAATCATATCCAAATAGGATTTTCCTTCCTAGAACTCCACCATACACATTGTAGGTGTTTTCTTAGGTTGAATATCCAATGGAGGATTTCCTTCTCAGGAACCTTCCCATGGGACAGTTCCTTTGGGCAGTTGAATATGAGCCAGTCATGGAACTGCCACAAATCACTGCCAATCTCTCCCATGATCATTTGTGTTTTTTATGCATGAGATAACTAGTATCTCATTCATCAGTTGTACAGTAGTATTAAGCTCATAAAAACAAAGTCAGCAAAGTCTACAACAAGATTTTTTAAATACTTTCTGGCTTAGGTCAGACGTAGTGAGGTCACAAAATTAGGAAATGCAATTTGGCCTCAAAAATCATTTAGTGAAGAAAGAGGGAAAAGGTCATTCTGTTGCGCTATTGCTACCTGAATGCCTGTGCGTAATGGCATAGTCATTTTTAGTAACTATCTTAGTAAAGAATTTGGCAGATTTCAAGTAATTTTGTTAGTAAAAACGTTAGCAAAATGGATGTTGTTAGTAAGACTGTAAGCAAGAGCAAAGAAGGGATCGAGAGCATGTAGGTCTTAACCTTACTAACAATTTAACTAAAAAACGATTTTGCATGAAATCACACAAAATTAGGCTCAGTACAACCCTTACATACAATTTGTTAGCAAGAGATAATTTTTCACTAACAGTCTTGCTAACACCTTGTTTGCAGTGTTTTGATGGTGTCATGCATTCCAGTGGCATGTGATCTTCTTTCGTCTGAATCCTGCATGTGTTCAAATGACATAGACTGCACCTCCTTGTGATTAATCTCCCCGCTCAGGTGATTAGAAGTCATTCGAGGCCTCCTGGTTGTGATCACCAGACAGCATTGAGTGTCAGGGTCATAAAGTAGATGTTGGTGGAAAGTGATTATAATAGTTTTGTTGTAGTTTATTATGATTTGACACAATTTGCTACTATTTCAGATTTTTGTGCAATGAAATATTTTGATGGTGCCATGTCCCAATGGCATCAGCTGAAAGCTGAAAGAATTCCCTCATATTTGGATTGTTCCAAACATATCCAACCCAGTCTTTGAATAATTCATTGTCACTGTGAAGGAGGAATTCACAAGCAAATCATAAACTTGTGCTGATGCTTCAAATCAGGGGTACTGCTCCAATAGTTGGAAAATCAGCTTCAAGGTGTGATAAACTCCCTCTCAAGTACCATCTCAGAAAATTTTAACCTGTAAGAAACAAGGGTAATTTTTGTATGTAACAATGTTACTTACAACCATTGTCCCACAGAGCCACAGTCTTCATCCTCAACCTGTTGGTCTTCCAAGGAAGCTGGAAGTTTTAAGTTTTAAGGGACACATCGATACTTATCCCTACAATGATATTCATTGGACCTCACTACCACTGGTGCTGCAGATGCCTTCATATGATTTACTGCAACGTGTGACTGGGGAAGAGGAACACTCCCATTGGGTCGAAACTGTATACCAACATTTTCTCTTGTGCCTCAATTCTTGAGTTCAAAAATTGAAGCATGTGTCCACCCACTCCCCTTTACTTTCTTGTCAACAATCTAAAACTGCATCCTAGATATCTTTGCAACAGTCACAAATGGGCGACATGAGGTGAGATCCCAGTGGTTGCTGGCATACACGGGTGTTGAGCGGTGAGCTGTGAAGCGAGATGATTTCATTTCAATCCTTGTAGGAGGTGACTGAAGAGAATGTAGATATTATCTAAATGATGGCTTGGGTGTTTTTCTAGCACACCAGGTATCCAGTCTGATGGATGATTGTAGCAAGCAAAATTGAGAGAACACCTTGGGGGTCATGTGCTGAATTCCAGCTCCATTAAAATACAAGTGTCAAATTTCGTGTTTGAGAGTCCTTGAGGGTCAAGAGTTGGCATCGATGAAAATATCCGCTTGCCGCAAATTAAAAATTAACACCCAGGTCTTTTGCATTGACTACTCACCATGCAATGAAGTTGAAGTAAATAGAGGAGGACAAGTGATGGCAGATGAAGCATGAGTGCCACCTACTTTCTTGAGCCAATGAATATTAAAATGTGAGAGGCACCAAAATTTTACACAACTGCTGGCCACAACTTTTACATGCAGATGATAGATCTATCTTCTGGAGAAATGATGCAGGTGCACAGCTTGTGGATGTCACCACAGTTTTCAAAGAGGTATTTAACAATCAATGGATGAAGACCCCATGGTTGTTATGGATGGATTTGGCCAAGCCATGGTTGGAGTTTGTAAAGATGGCAAAGGCATGTGCAGTACCGGTGATGATTGGTGTTGAATCGCCCACATCATGGGTATACAGCAAGATAACAACCCCCAAATGCAATGACAATTTAGCAATGATGGCATGGTGGGAGACTGCCGACAGATGTAAAGGACTGAAGGTTGTGATGGATAGAGGGTTATTTAACAGCTTTGGTGATGCTTTGTTGATGTCGACACTGGGCCTGAGGTGTAAATAATCAATTGATTGATTCTGATAATTACTTTTTCAACTGTGGGGAGGCTGTGATGTAGCAACAGTGGCAGCTGCGTTCATGACTGCATAATGTGCCAATTGCCATAACAAAAAAGGTCCTTTACTTCAACCAAAATTACAGAAGGTAATGTCTATGTCATTATCATTGTCTACCTCCAGGGGAATTTGATGGAAAAATGAAGTAAGCTGTCAATTGCCCTTGACGAAGGTGACTGGTACATAGAAGATAACAAATATGCCATTAAACTTATGAAAAACACGTGTTGCAAAGGGTCGCTTATGTCCCTTCCTGTCGTTTGTCAGTGCAAGTAGAGATATTTACACAATGATAAATGTCTTTTGCAATGGCAAATCGAACTGGGTCTTAGATGTCCCACAAGACAAATATATAGTTACAAATAAATGAGAGGATAGGAATAGCACTTTCCATGGTCAACACAAATTGCCATGTCCTGCATTCCCCACATCATGTGTCAGCTTGCTTCAATCTTTTCAGATCTGTCAAGGCCGTAAGCTCCGCTTTCTGGAGGTTTGAGACGCTGAAGACGATTCCAGACACGGTGGAAAAATTTCTTCCTCCTTTCAGAAATCTTGGACTATTTTCCAGAGAAGACAACATAAAATCAGTAATGATTTGGTGCCTCAGTAGTCGCATGCTTCATCATGAATTGAGAATCAATATCTATTTACCTTGCCATCGTCAACATCGGACTTGGCCGCTTCCAGCAATGCTAGCCGCTCTTTTATCTAAACGGAACGATAGAGTTGTGAATTGTAAAATGATCAATATGAATACTTCGTCTTGATACGCGACTGACGTACCTCCTTTGGACATTTATCGCAAGATTTAAGATGCTTGGAAAATGCGCGCAAAAATGATGGTGGTCTCAACGATGATTCTGGCGCAGTGTAACGAGATAGCGTGATGAAGTCAGCAATGCCGAAATAAACCAGTTTACAGGAACAAACACGAATCACCTGCTCACCATCTTTGGGGAAAGACCGTCCACCCTTGGTCGATGATCCGTCTCTTTGACCCTCGCAGTGCTTGCAAGTGATTCCAGGCTGACCGAGATCCCTTTCTCGATAAAAACCAATCTTATCACCTTCTGTGAGAATACAGGGTATTAATTGATTGAATAGATGATACATGTAATCATCAATCAAAGGGCGATCGTGTTCCTTGACGAGATGAATGCAATTGAAATGACACTCGCAGTAGCCTTCGTTACTGGTCTGGCCACGTTGGACACATCCTTGAAATTTGCATAAATGCGATAAGTCGGGTGCAATAGCACTTGATTCAAATGCTGGAGAGCTGCTACTATTCGATGAAATCTGAAAGCACAACAATGCAGGTGGGTTGAACACGACACATGAGACATTACATAACTGCACAAATGTCTGTAAACTGAGACTCACCTTGCCATCTACTTCCCGAAGCCACAATCGGTTCCGTTTCCTCCTCTGACAACGGACAAATTCCTCAAACTCTCTCATTTCCAACGGGACAAATGTCGGGTGCCTTTTACAAACGCCACAAGGCATAGTCAAGGACGGGACGCCAACCGAACACGTCGTGCATATCCAGCAGTCCTGTCCGCTTAGCAATTGGTATCGCGTAAGTGCAAGCATGACTTTTTTGGAAGCAGCATTGGTGTTGAATCGTAAATCCGAGGTTCCCGCGTCCGGTGAAAGCGATTGGAAAATATCGTCCGAGGAATAGCGAGAGAGCCGTTTTTCATCTACCCCTTGTTCACGTCGACCGAGGATGTTGACGATATCATACGTACAGTTCCCACTCGTTACATTCGAATGAACTTTCATGACACGAGCAGGACAGGCACCGGGTTCGACTAAAACCATCTCTCCCTCTTCAAATCGAACGTATGTCGCTTTTTCATGCTGGTTGACCTCACTGGAAACTTTTGATTCAGATGTCTTTGGCTTCTTTTTGGCGCGCGATTTCGCAGTAGGTGATGCTTCCAGATTTTTTCGTGTTCTAGCGGAAGATACGACGATCGATTCCGAGCTGGGTGTTGTTGTCGTGTCTTCAATAATTGGACAATGATCCATGACACTGCCAGCGTCATCATCCTCCAAAGTATTGCAAACATTTTGGAGATGTCCCTTCAAAGACACCTTCCGAGATCCACGTGACCGCCGCTCCCTCTCGCTCGTCGAAAAATGATCCTCGCAACATCCATCACAGTTAGCCTGACTGTATTTGTGGCACCCCTCGAACTTACACACCTCACGTGTCGAATCTTGGAGCGACGATGGATTCGCTTGTGGAGTGTGGTTCGCGCAATATCCATCGCGGCGTCGAAATCTTCGGCATCCATCGAACATGCATAAATTTTTATCCTTTTCAATGAGATTTATGACATTCACAGTATCTATGGTGCGTTTTTTCCCACTCTCCCTCTTCTTTGCGGAGCGCTCGTCGTCAGTACTTTCAGCATCCAAATCTCTATCTTCGACATAGCGAGCATTTGGGGAACGAGTCAAGGAACGTCCCGATCGACGCAGCGATGCATCCCAACCATTCGTTGTCGCGTCTTCATCTGTAGGAATGCCTTTCCGATGGAATCTTCCGTTTATAGTCGAGCTGCGCGATTTTCGAGAAGGCGTCGAAGCACGTCCGGCTAGACTCGGTGCTTCATTTTTATTCGAGGAAAGTATTCCACCCGTCGATTTTCGACGAGAACGTTGATTAATCGGACGGCTCGCTATTTTTAGATCGTTTGCCTCTTCGACATTATCGAATTTAACAGTGCGTTGGCGATAATGTTTCCAACAAAGCCCATCGCATTGGAATTGTTTGAATTTTTCACATCCTTCGATCTGGCATTGGTTGGGATTTTTCGTTGCACTATTGTCTTGCTGTCTTGCTTGTTTCTCATCGCTTTGATTCTTCAATTCATCCTGCGGCTCGTGCGCCGAGGCAACATTCAAAGACAAATCATTGGATTCAGGAGGAATTTCACTTTCTACATCCACCTCCATGACTTTTGGTCGTTTTTCCATTTCTGGTTTCTCTTCTTCCTTTGCTTGAACAGCCGCCTCCATCGCTCGAGATAAAATGACATCCCTCATACTCAGACACTCGCCACACCGTCGAACATCTCCCTTCATTTCCTTTCCACAATCACAAGTCCACGTAATATCTGTTCCGACTCCATCTGCACAATTGTTGGACTTGACAACCGTCTCATAATGAAGGCGACAGAACCCCTCCTCTCCCCATGGTTCCCTTGTACATTGAAAGGCTTTGCAAGTCGCCACAGCCTGTGCCGCTGCGGCGGCGGGCGGTGACGACCGCGGCACCGTAACTTTCTTGGACGTTTTTCTGTTCTTGGGAGTATTGACTAACGTTCGAACCCCACCCTTCCATCGACGGCATTTGCAGCGTCGTCGTGTGGCTTCTAGGACGAGGCCGCATGGGCATGTCCACGTGTTGTTGTTGTTCTTTTCGTCGTCGTCGTGATCATTGTTGGGAGTGTCGTCGGCACTCTTTGTCATCTTCTCGTCGTGATGGGCGACACTCCCCTCAAGAGGCATTGTAGCAGCGGACTCCACACCTCTTGTTTCGCTGATCTTCGATTGGGAAAGTAAAGAGTCTTTGTCATTTCCATTCCGAGTGTCATTCCGTGTCACATCCTTTGCCACACTGGATTCTGCCGCCGTGCCATCCCCACGATCCAAAACTTCACCTTCCTCCTCCTCCTCCTTGCGGTCGTCTCCCAACACTTCCCCACGATCCCAACGTCTCTTCCCCGCCATTCGTCCCTCCCCCTCCCCACGAGACACGTCAGCCACCTTGACACCAAGGTCCACGTCCGCTCCCCCCTCCACCACCGCAGTAGTCCCATCTCGCACGACGACGTCCCCCACAACACTCGATGACGAGGAATCGGCGGCACCGAACATGGACAAAAAGACGACATCACCCTCAAGTGCGCCCAATCCTCGACGGGAGGGACGGGCGACGAATCGTTCGGGGGGGAGTTTGGGACGGGTGGAGGATCGTCTTTGTTGGTGATGCGTTTTGGTGTTGTGGTTGTTGTCTTTGCCTTTCTCGTCGTTGGAATTCATGGTCTCTCGTTTGATATTTTTGTCGGGCGATTCGTTTGTCGTGTCCACCGGGGAGTTTGGAGAGAGAGGGAGATGCCCTTGCTGCGTTTGTATCCTGACAATGGTTTCTGGAGAGAAGTGGGTGAAGGGTGCACGTATCCATAATAATTATTGTATGATGTGCTGATTTTGACTCGTTGATCCTACAATCCTCAAGATGGCGCACAGCGAATTTAGGCTATTTTGTACTATTGATTCCTACGTTGGTTTTTGGATGCGCAGCCATTATTATTTTCTTGTTTTCACTGAAGTTGGACGCTCTCTCTCACTCAAATTTAAATTACACTCAACAAAACTCAAACTTATGTTTTGTATGTGTGTGGAGTCATGGACTTTCTTGTACCATGGCATCCATGCCACAGCCATGACAGCTGTTGATGAAGCCCATCTTACAATCCTAGCAAGGACAGCCACATCAAAACTTCTCCCACTTGAAGTATTTTTGACTCCACGATTTGTAGCAATGATCAAACTAATGGGTGTCTTGTAAAACCACTAATCGTAGGTGTCATGAAGCTCATCATATAATCCCAGCAATCACAACCACTTCAAAACACCTCCCCTTTGTTGTACTTTTGACTCCACCTTTTGTAGCCACGACCAAACAAATCGGTATCTTGATATCTACCATTAAAACCACAAATTGTAGGTGTCATGGAGCCAATTGTACAATCCCAGCAGGGACGACCATTTCAAAACTTCTCTGCTTTGTAGTAGTTTTGACTCCACCATTTGTAGCCATGACCAAACTAATTGATGTCTTGATACTGACCATTAAAACCACAAATTGTAGGTGTCATGGAGCCCATTGTACAATCGCAGCGATGATAACCACTTCAAAACTTTTCCCCTTTTTAGTAGTTTTGACTCCACCTTTTGTAGCCATGACTGAACAAATCAGTATCTTGATATCAATCATTAAAACCACTAATCGTAGGTGTCATGGAGCCCATCACATTGTACAATCCCAGCAATGACAACTCCTTCTAAACTTCTCCCATTTGTAGTGCTTTTCACCATTTGTAGCCATGACTGAACTAATTGATGTCATGATATCTAAAATGAAAACAAAAAATTGTAGGTATCATGAAGCCCATTGTAGAATCCCAGCAATGACAACCACTTCAAAACTTCTCCCCTCTGTAGTAGTTTTGACTCCACCTTTGTAGCCATGACTGAACTAATTGGTGTCTTGATATCAACCATTAAAACCACAAATTATAGAGATCATGGAGCCCATTGAACAATTCCAGCAAGGACGACCATTTCAAAACTTCTCCGTGTTGTAGTACTTTTGACTACACCTTTTGTAGCCATGACTGAACTAATCGGTATCTTGATATCAACCATTAAAACCACAAATTGTAAGTGTCATGGAGCCCATTGTACAATATCAGCAATGACAACCACTTCAAAACTTCTCCGCTTTGTAGTAGTTTTGACTCCACCATTTGTAGCCATGACTGAACTAATTGGTGTCTTGATATCAACTTTTAAAACCACTAATCGTCTTAGCCGTGAAGCTCATCATATAATCCCAGCAATCACGACCACTTCAAAACTCCTCCCCTTTGTAGTACTTTTGACTCCACCTTTTGTAGCCATGACCAAACTAATCGGTATCTTGATATCTACCATTAAGACCACAAATTGTAGGTGTCATTGAGCCCATTGAACAATCCCAGCAATGACAACCATTTCAAAACTTCTCCGCATTGTAGTACTTTTGACTCTAATATTTGTAGCCATGACCAAACTAATTGGTGCATGATATCAACTTTTAAAACCACTAATTGTAGGTGTCATGGAGCCCATCCCATTGTACAATCCCAGCAATGACAACCACTTCAAAACTTCTCCACTTTGTAGTACACTTTTGAATCCACCATTTGTAGTCATGACTGAACTAATTGGTGTCTTGATATCAACTTTTAAAACCACAAATTGTAGATGACATGGAGACCATCCCATTGTACAATCCCAGCAATGACAACCACTTCAAAACATCTCCGTTTTGTAGTATTTATTACTCCACCATTTGTAGCCATGACTGGTGTCTTGTTATCAACCGTTAAAACCATAAATTGTAGGATGGGATTTGTCATTGCCCCCAACATTCTCCGACAAAAAGTGCTTCCTGTGTCTTTGTCTACTTCTATCAGGTGCTATTCCATCTACAAGTGAAGAAGGCATATTTTATGGTGATCAATCAGTGATCTTCATAGCACCACCATCCCCAGATTCATTGCAATAACAGATTTTTATCAGGATGTCATCAATATTGATGCCCCTTGGCTCAAGATCTTTGCAATAACTACCACATTTGCAGTTATTGTCCAGCCCAATTTTGTACACTGTCACCTTGACAATTGATTGAGGATGAGCAATTGATCGAGGATAATTCAAGCCATGAGAAGGCGGTAGCACTTCCGTTCTGTCACACTCATTGGCATCCCAAATTTTGTCCTTTTTATTTGTTGCAGCACCGCTCACCACAATACTGAGTTTTCTATTTCTAGGACGTACCTCTTTCATGACATATCTTGTTCAACACCAAGAGAGAATTAGTTGGAGGCATCAACGTGACTCCATCATAACAATCGATAATCCAGATTTTTGGACAGAACTTTGTCCATTTTGATCATATCTCATCATTGTCACTGCCACATCCTTGATATTGATCCAAATGTCTGCTGTGACCTAACTGTACATCGTCTTTGCCATTGAAAGAAGATTATTTTGAGCCATCTAAGAGCATGAACACTTGTGATTTTTGACACAGATGCCTCTCATTACGAGGGTGATCATTGCGGAAGATGACTTTTAGGAAGTTGTGTTTTCCACTTTGGAAAAATTTACAAAGTTTTGTTTGGTACCAGTTTGGTGTCTAATCTACATGCAGCAACCATAAGATGCTCTTGAATTTTTGATATCTTGGGTCCTGAAATGTATCCAACTGTTGTATCAACTAATGAAAACGAACACATAATAGACTCTTTTGAATGACGATTAGGAATAGAGGGTGCAAAATGATAAACAATAAAATAAAAAGACATGATTTGTTTGGGTTTATATGATGCCAGAGTGTTGTGGAATATGAGTGGACAACAAAAATTGAAAATTCCTCAATGAGCTATACTCACTAGTGGCATTATCATAGCGATAATGTTGAAATGATATTTTGAATGACACATTTGGAACAGAGGGTGCAAAATGACAAATGATAAAAATAAAAAAAGAAGACATGATTTGTGTGGGACGTGAGGGGGACAGCAGAAATCAAAAATCCATGATAAGTTATACTCGGTAGTGGCATTATCATAGTGATGGTGTCAAAATAATGTGGGTTGTGATACAGATATATGTGTTGGACTAAGGACCAACAACCTATATATGTGGGCTGATGATGACATTTGCTCACCAGTAGGGTTACCTCTTTTCTATGAAATCAATGAGATAACAAAGTATGACTTCATCCATGACCAATTGACTCCATTGTATTTAACTTTACAAACATATTTTTTTTAACAGTTATGCAATAATTCTAGAATGATGCTCTTTTACCACATAACAAGTTATGTCAATGCAACAAAAAAGTGAAGTCATTCATCTTGTTCATTTGAAGAGGAAATGTTGAATAACCTATCTAGACCTAACTATCACAACAGGGTACTGTATTATGTTTCTTTTATGAATAAAAGTTGGAGTGTCAGCGTCAAGATAACAAACAATCACGAGGGATCACACTAAGTACAGAAACAAAATGCCAATGTGTCAGTTGTATAGAGTTAGCCAGCGCAGAAGCAGTTGCAACTATCAATATTTCATGGGACAGCCCATTACTTAGTGAACCAAAGTTCAAAATGCTTACTGGTTTATTCTTCTGAAATCAAAGGAGGAAAGATAAAACAATCGACAATTATCAAGAGTCATCCCAAACAATCCTCGCAGGGCTCAAATCACTCCACATTTACGAAATCTTGGCGTTACTAAAATCCATCTCGGGATGACTCTTCTTAAACCTCTCCAATATCTCCATCTTCTTCTCCTCATCGCTCGTAGGGAGCCCCAACGCCTTCTGTCTCTGATCATACATCATCTTCTCCACCGTCTGACGCGTCTCGCCATCCAAATCGCTCAGATTGGAATTTTCGGGTTGGATCTTCTGCAGATTGATTTTGGGGTCGGATTGGCAGGGTGCATCCCACCATTCCATTTGGTTTAGTTTTTGCAGCGTCAGCACGAGGGAGTTGTCTTCGATGGTCCAGAAGGAATCGTCAACGATGATGGTTTTGGAGAGTGTGTCGTCGACGATGGGAGGGGTGGGTGAGGATTTGAGTGATATTTTGAGGTGGTTTTGCCGATGATGACGTTGAGGTCACGGGCGCGTGTGTTGGGTGGTAGGGGGAGGGAGATGCAGAGTTCCGAGAGAGTTTGGGTCCAGGTGTACTTGTCTGTGGTTCCTCCGTTGCCGAGGGGAGGGGGCGTATCGTCTTGTTCTTGCTTTTCCTTCGATTCAGCTCGTGGTGCAGTATCGGAAGGAGACGTTTCAGTTGAAGCGGGTTGTTTCGTTTCGTCAGAGGCATTTTCGCTGTTATCTCCAACGACTGCAGACGAATCGATGGAATTCGAAATATCAAATCCTCCATCTTCTCCCAATTCAATCACGTCATCCTCCCGCTTCGGCTTCTCTTTCTTCGCTGCCTCTTTCTTCTTCTTCTCCATTTCTTTTCGCTTCTCCTCCAAAAATAAACCGCGATGTCTCTCCAGGACCTCGTTGACCTTGTCCATGGCTCTTTCGACACCTTTTTCGTCGCCTTCGCCGAAGAAATCAGATTTGCGCCTCAGGAAGGAGAAGAGAGTGTCGAGGAGGGGTTCTATGCCGCGTGTTTGGGAGGCAATTTGGAGGTAGAGGCCGTCGAAACGGGCGTCGTTGGTGTAGTCGGGGGGCGACATGTTGATTGATAGCGCTTCCGTAGGCTTCCGTCGCTGCAATTAGTGGACAGGTTTGTGGGATTATGAGAGAAATTATTATCGGTTATCGTGGATGAATGGTTTTGAAAAAAAATTAAAAATCCAAAAATCAAAATCCGACGATCCGGTATGACACGTCTCGTAGAGAACTCAAAAGAAATGCTGGATCTAAGAGTTTTCCTAAAGAAATAAACAGAATGTTTCATATCCGGTATTTTTGAACTATGCGGAATTGACCAATATTTTCCATTCATTGACAAATGGCGGGAATCCACATCATTTTTACATAGGAATTAATACAATATAATGTAATTCCAAACTCATGATGCACGGCGACACAGAAAACAACCCAAAAGTAGGTAGCGCCCTGGTAGCGCCTATTCGATTTCGTACAAACATACCATAGGTCCACTACGACATCCCATAATTCAGCCATAATTCCACCAGCAAAGCCAATCGCGCAGTCCAACGGCGAGCAATCCCCTTCACCACCCCTATTCACACAATTTCAGCAGACAATCGAAACATGGAGGTTGATAGCGGAACCGTCAATTTGGTGAGTAAGATCAATGCCGTCTTGGTCGATGGTAGTAGCGTGGCGGTCCGCAGTGACGGGGGAACAGAAGGATTCGTTTTGAAAATTTCCGGAAGCGTTGACTTTGTTGGTGCATCAGCATTGCCTCTATCGTTCGTTGTCGTTGCGTCAATGGCAATGTATTGATAAGTGTTGTCATTATTTGCCGTTGTCGGCTTCTTCCCCTCGGTGGCGCGGGGGTTTTTGAACTAATACCGTGATTGCATTGGTGATCCATCCTGATACTTGTCATGATGCCGCGGGATAGCTTAGGCTTTGTCCGTCTTGTCTTCGAGGCCATCTTTTTTTGATTTTCATCAAATGACAGCAAGGGGGGTGGCGTCAAGGCCTCTGAGTCATCTTGTTTTCGCATCGTTTTGAAATGCCGCTCTAGAGATAGGTCTTGTTGTACCTGCTTCCTGGATTAGATCACCGTACCCACGTGTTTAGCGGGCGTTTGATTATAATGTGAACGATAACCAACGTTTCTTTTTCCAAGACGTCCGTCGAAATTCATACGGAATTTCCTCACTTATTATTATTTGATTGAAACTACTCGGCTCTGCACTCACAGATTAGCAAAGAGGGGGACACCTTCCCCGTAGACATTGAAGTGGCAAAAATGTCAGAGCTTGTGAGGGGCATGCTTGAAGGTAAAATTAACTTAGAATTGCTGACTGTATCTGATGACTAGAGCCAGCTCATTTTGCGTTTTTCCTATCTACTGCGTCCACTCACTCTCAACACCATTCAGAGGATGCTGACGAAGAAGACACCACCGAAATCCCCCTCCCCAATGTCAAAGCCCAAGTCCTCAAAAAAGTAATCGAATTCTGCAAACACCACAAATCCGAACCCATGACCGAAATCGAAAAACCCCTCAAATCCCCCGTTATGGCCGAAGTCGTCCAAAAGTGGTACGCGGACTTTGTCAACGTCGAACAAGTCCTTCTCTTTGAACTCATCCTCGCCGCGAATTACATGGATATCAAACCCCTGTTGGATTTGACGTGTGCAACGGTGGCGAGTATGATCAAGGGGAAGACGCCGGAGGAGATTCGAAAGACTTTCAATATTGCCAATGATTTTAGTCCGGAGGAGGAGGCTCAGGTGAGGGAGGAGAATAAGTGGTGCGAGGAGCCGTAAGAGGAGTTGCGAGGAGGACCGTTACGAGTGGGTTGATGAGAGACGAGCGCCTGGGGCTGGGGGGTGGGGGGGGGGGGGCGCACTCTTGATTCCAGGCGTTTGCAGCCTGTTCTATTTGCGTCTATACCTTGTGCATGAACGACGGTAGACTTCGAGGATTTTGCCTCTTGATCTCATTCTTTGGATTTCGATCTGTTTAGTGAATAGATATTCTCGAGTATTTACCGAAACATTAATCTATGAACCATCATCATGTTTGTTATTACACTGTTTGATTGCTACCACCGAATCATTCACATTTGACATTGGTTACAACACTTGGCCCAAGTCTCTCTGCTATGCTGAACAGCCCATAAGACACGTCTTCCATTCTTTGAAGGATACTTTTGCACATATATGAAAAGGGCATTATTAGCTTACATTCAAATCTTAAGGGTTGCAACCATGATCAGATCAAGGGAAACATGTGCACGGACATCCTGCACTCCAGTTCTGAAGCTGCATTTTAGATTAACCGAATGCAACACAATACCTGATCTTTTATGTTTATCACACCCCTTTATCTGAATGTGTTGCTAAAATTCTGACCATCACTACAATTCAGGCATCATGTGTTTTCTTTTCTGGGGATCAGTCCTCCTTGAGACTAGTTTTAACCTCCAAAGAACCTAATTTTAGAATGAGCTGAATTTCATTGGGAAGCTACTTAGTCAAATGTTGAAGATACACCAACATTCTGATACCTGTGGAACTACAATGCACATGCTGTAGATTCTCAAATGAGATTCAACTCATTCCCAATGATGATGTTCATAGGAGGTCTTTTGAAGATTGAAGCTCGGTTCATCCAGACAAAATAGAAGGATGCTCCAAGACTTTTCCTAAATGCATATCTGATAGCGGAGCACTTTTGTGTCTCCCCTTGTCAATCATAGAAATATGCATGCTAGAATGGAATCAGAACGGATCTAGGTTGTGAAATCTGCCAGATTTCTGGGTTGCTCACGAAATTCCAGAAATTTTGACAGAAACATGATTTCTATTGCCTCGAGGTTACCATGAAAATACTTAAGTAGTTAGTATAATACTTAAGAAGTGTAACATTGTAACATCACAAAATAAGGCTCATCTTGACAAAATTTACCGTAATGTTTCCGGAGCCAACCAGAATTACTTCAGTAATTCCATACAGTCATTGGTTTCTTTGTTTTCATGACAATAACCAAAAGCGGAATTTACAATCTAAGAATGAATATGTTATTTTGGAGTTTCAATGTTTAGCATGTGGCACTTAAAAAATAAAAAACAATGATGCAAACAAAGTATTTAATGATTTTAAGATCTGAATTCTGCAATTATGAGTACTTACAAACATGTATGTTGAACAATGTGGCACTTAAGCAAGCTAAAACAAAGATGGAATCATAACATGTTAATAATTTCAAAATCATAAGTCTTCATTTTTGAATACTTATCAATACAGTTATCGATATGGCAAGCTGTTAGGTAGAACAGTTCACAGCTCATTTATTTGGGTGACATTTCAGTAGATGAACTTGATATTATGTCCTCTTTCCTTTCAACCTTTTCAACACTCTTATTTGTTGATTGTACAAGACATTTGTCAAGATCTAATAATTAAGTTGAGGGAGGGCTCAAATTTTTTGGAACCACTTAACATGACCAGGTAAGCACATGTTTACTTATTGATATACTGCCTTTTTGTATAGATTTGATCCTGTCCATAGGTCATAGAAATAAGAATGTTGCTCCACAAATGACCTGATGAATGTTGGGAAAATTGATCACTGCATTGTGATGGGAGCCATCCAACGGAAAAACATACACTTTTAATTGTATGAGGCTGTGACTTTCGCGGGTCCGATTCGAATCGGCGAATCGGAATCCGTGACAGAATTTTTGAAATTTTCATATTGCCCCTCTCTTGCCTTTGTGGGGCTGTCGTATCGGCCATTCGATCCAATTGACCAATGGGTCAATGGAGTCATTCCCGCCAAGTCATTATTTGTCCCGCCACGCACTTCTCTTCACACATCAACACTGTCTCCCATGCATATTTCATGCATATATAATATTTCATCGCTTCCCCCGGTGAATCACATCACCGCATATTGATGAAATGCTGTTCACGATTGCGGTGAAGCTTCTTTCCGCTTAAGACAAAACCGCAAACCAGCGAGGCCAAAGAGACGGCACAGAACTTGATGGCTGCAGCCAAAAGCACTATGGAAGTATTATCATCGAATCGACGCTCTTTTCATAGGAAGTGGGAAAGAATGAGTCCGTTGTTGGAGCTTGTCGTACTTGCTTGCTCCAATGATTCCATCCACATCGATCGAGAGAACGCAAATAAATTGATTTCGATTGCAGATGTTGGATGTGACCATGGTATTTTGTCGCTAGCTTAGCATCTATGGCTTTTTAATCGTCACAATTAACGGAAGGAGACAAAGAAAATGACGTCATCGATGGTTCATTTCTTTATAAAGTCATTGGAACAGATATTTCAACAAATGCACTAACTGGCGCTCTCGTGTCAGATTTTTGCACTAGAAGCTTGTGAGGCAGATGCCATGGTCTTGGCAGGAATGGGCGTGCATACTATGATCGAGATATTGACAGCAAAGAACAATTTGAATAAACTGTAAACAAATTATATATTTTTGCAACCTACCAATCTACGACCAAGGCATTTACTCATGTTGTATGATGCCCTTCAAAACGACAGACAGTGGTGGGTACTCACAAGGAGCTTTTGTAAATATAATATCAACATTAATTTAACATGGAGTCTTTCTTTCCCTAAGCCGAATGTCCTTCTCTGACCTCGTCCAAATATCAATCCCCCCCGATCCACCTATGGCAACCATGGCCTTCTCACTTGCTCCGGCATCTTCTTCGACCCGCCGATATAATACTCCCGTCTTTTTCCCAATCCCATACCGTCAGCCATAAAAAGTGGTACAAACTTAGTAACATTCCACGAGAACACGAACACACTATCGATCCCTATCCCCATTTGTCTCCTTCTGTCATCAAAGGAACATTTCCCAAACAACAAAAGCAGGATCCCATCGGCCTCCTATCCAATCCCATTCCCAAGCTTGTCTTCGTCAATCATAGCAAAGGCAAATATCGGCACCGGCTTGAACGTTGGTGGCCCCGATTCCCACAATGATGGTGGTGGTGAAGTGGCCAATTGTAATTTCCACGATCCCCTGTATCTGGCCTCCTGTGATTTGTATAGTTGATGAGCAATTTTATCAATCAGTCGATGATTTGGAACACTTGGTGTAGATTTGTTGTTGCTGTTGTGGCTGTTTTTGTTGTTGTTTTTGCTAGTCGGACTCTGTGGTTGTTTTGCTGGAGGAGAATAGACGGTGACGGTGTTGGTGTTGGTATGGTAGTGTTGGAGAGTATGCTTGGATGCAACGGGTTCGAAGGCATGCATGGAAGATGTCAGCGGCAACCACAATTGCCGCAAAGTTCTCGTGTAGGTGATGGGGCAATGATGCTGCTTGAGAGTAGGAGCGGGGAAATGTGCGTAAAAATTACACACAAAATCTCGATTGGTCAAATGGATTGGGCCAAAAGCGAGGTCCAATAGGGGCCTCTATTGGACTATTGAACTCGTGACTAATCCGATTGGTCAATCCAAAGGGGTACCAATGTGATTGGACACGTTTGTTGGGCCTCACAAAGTCGCCGATTCGGGTTTTCGATCACCCAATGCGGTTCGTGGGACTCACTCTGATCGGATCGGATTGGTCATTGGGCCTACAAAGTCACAGCCTAAAAGACAAAATTGGTAATAAAATGATACTGATTCAAGGGGTGATCTGGAGGATAATTATATTAAGGATCTTTAAAAAGATGATACTCATAAGAAATAGACTGTGCATTTGTATTGCATTTCAATCATGGGACTGGATGTTTGATGTTGATGAACTGGTTTCATCTGAAACAAAAACAATGGATTTACATTGTCTAGAAAGCAACCCCGGCATCATTCAAAACTTGTGGAGAATGGTACAATACATAGGAGATTATCATGAAGGTAACTTGTAATCCGTCCAAGTGTACATTGAACCTTGAATTTCGTGAAGTAATCTGGAAAATGAATTCATGAAATAAAGTACAAAATGGGCTGCAGAAAGAGAACACTGAAGAAGACAATGAAGGTGCTTATTCAAGCTTTGGATGTGATGTTATTTTTCTTGCTTATTGCCATGAGCTAAGCTTGGTGGTTAGGGTTCCTGTAACGGCATTGAATCGGTTGGTACAGTAGCCCAGCGATCTTTATAGTGGAAGGGACATGAGAATTTGGTAGCACTATGAGAATTTGGTAGCACTGACAACATCAGCAATGATGTTAGGACTGGGCATGACTTTTAGAATCCCATTCCCATCCCATTCCCATCCCATTGGACAAGCACAAAAGCAAAATCCCTGTTCAATTCTGGGCCTCTTTGAATCCGTTGCAAACCCAGTGGCCGTATGGTATTGTACATATTATAAGCCCGCGCCCTAGTGACCACTGCCACCTGGAACACGACACATTGGAAAAATCCGCTACCTCTCTTTCAAAAGCATTTTCATGAATCTCTCTCGAGTTTTACACAAGGAAGTAATGCGTCCATGATGCAACATGAAAGGTAATGAGGGAATAAAATGAGTCATACTTGCAAGATCCATCACATCAACATCCCTGCCACCTCGGCCATCATAGACCGCTATAGGAGGCAACTGCTCCGGTCCCCTGTCCCGCTCTCCTCCACATTCAACACTAAACACAGTGGCTCTTAACAGAGAGCGATCCGCAACAAAGCCACATCGATCCGCATTGCATCGCTTTTGCATCCCACCGCTCACCTCCCCTACCTGTTCGACAAAACCAGAGCCCGTCCAACAACACGATCGCAACAAACTCCCCACGATCACGATTGCCCCCACTTGCATCCAACCAATCTAATTAGGACGGCCACTGCCCCATAAAATTCCACTCAGCCCAACAAACAAACGACCGACACCACCACACCATCATCATACACCATGACATCCATCGAATCCATGGCACGAGGCTACAACGGCCGCATCGAGGAAGCATTCGCATCCGCCAAGGAACGTGGAGAGGCGGCCTTCATCACGTTCGTGACGGCCGGGTTTCCCACCAAGGAAGGTACGTCATTTTCGATGGGGTCGTGACGGACCGTCACTGTTTCTCACACCACCACTCTCCTCATCATCACTCCCCTGACTCACACTCACTCTCACCCACTCCACTCACACTGCTCACGGACAGACACACCCGCCATCCTCCTAGCCCTACAAAACTCCGGCTCCACCCTCATCGAACTGGGCATACCCTACACCGATCCCCAAGCCGACGGCACGACCATTCAACGAACGAATCAAATTGCCATACGTAACGGCACTTCCTCCATCCCCCAATGTCTCGCCATGCTTTCCACGGCACGTGCCATGGGTCTAACGGTACCCGTGGTACTCATGGGATATTACAATCCATTTTTTCAAATGGGGATTGAGACCATGTGCAAGGCGGCCAAGGAGGGGGGTGCCGATGGGTTCATCGTGGTGGATTTGCCTCCCGAGGAGGGGTCGGAATTGGCCGTGGCATGTCATAGGTATGGATTGTCGAATATACCCCTCGTGGCACCCACGACGACGGACGAACGGATTGGGCATTTGGCGCAGACGGCGAGTACGTTTATGTATTGTGTCAGTACGACGGGTGTGACGGGGGCGAGGGCAGAGTTGCCGAGTGATTTGAGTGAGTTTATTGAGAGGGTGAGACGACAGACGGATTTGCCGTTGGCGGTGGGATTTGGTATTTCGAATGCCGAGATGGTGCAGAGTGTGGCGAATCGGGCGGATGGGGTGGTGGTGGGGAGTGCTATTTTGAGGGCGGT
This sequence comes from Cyclotella cryptica, assembly GCA_013187285.1. Taxonomy (NCBI): domain Eukaryota; phylum Bacillariophyta; class Thalassiosirophyceae; order Thalassiosirales; family Thalassiosiraceae; genus Cyclotella; species Cyclotella cryptica. Next base: position 363,526 of record JABMIG010000005.1, read on the forward strand.
GCAGGAGGCGGGGGACAGTACGGAGGAGAGGGTGGAGGCGGTGAGGAAGATTGTGGGGGAGTTGTGTGGGGGGTTGAAGCAGACGGGGGCGGTTAATCAGGCGTTGTCGTTGGGGAGGGTGCCGGAGGATGGGGTGGTGGAGGAGATTGGGAGGTTGAATGCCTCCAAGAGGTTTGGGAAGTTTGGGGGACAGTTTATTCCCGAGACGTTGTCGGAGGCGTTTCGTGAGATTGAGGAGAAGTATGAATTGATTAAGAACGATCCGGACTTTTTGGCAGAGTTGGATGTGTATCGACGTGATTTCGTGGGAGGACCCACGCCGTTGCACAAGGCCGAACGTCTTACGGAAATGTGTGGAGGGGCCACGATTTGGTTAAAGCGCGAGGATTTGGCACACACCGGCGCGCACAAGATTAACAATGCCATTGGACAGGCGCTCTTGGCGAAGAAGATTGGGAAGCCACGTATCATTGCCGAGACGGGGGCCGGTCAGCACGGTGTTGCCACCGCCACGGTGTGCGCCAAACTCGGTTTGGATTGTACCGTGTACATGGGTGCCGTGGATTGCGAACGTCAGAAACTCAATGTGTTTCGTATGAACACCCTCGGGGCAAAGGTTGTGCCGGTGCAGGAAGGACAGAAGACACTGAAGGATGCCATCAATGAAGCAATGCGTGATTGGGTCACCAACGTGCGTAATACTCATTACCTCATTGGGTCGGCCGTGGGACCGCATCCCTTCCCCACCATCGTTCGAGACTTTCAATCCGTCATGGGAAAAGAAATAAAGGCGCAGATGCTTGAAAAGGCAGGAAAGCTGCCCGATGCCGTCATTGCCTGCGTCGGAGGAGGATCCAACGCCATTGGGGCCTTCTACCCATTCGTCGAAGACAAAACCGTCGAACTGCACGGCGTCGAAGCCGCAGGCCACGGCCTTGACAAGGATGAGGAACACTGCGCCACCCTATCCAAGGGCACTCCCGGCGTCTTACAGGGAGCCTTCACCTACGTCATTCAAGAAAAAGCGGCCAAACCCTCAACACTCACAGCGTATCGGCCGGTTTGGATTATCCCGGAGTTGGTCCCGAACATGCCTACCTCAAAGACAGCGGGAGGGCCAAATACTCGGCCGTGACGGACGACGAGGCCCTCGAGGGATTTAAGCTGATGTGTCAGTACGAGGGGATTATTCCTGCGCTGGAGACGAGTCATGCCATTTATTATGCGATTCAATTGGCCAAGACTTTGCCCAAGGATAAGGATATTGTCATTAATATGAGTGGGCGTGGGGATAAGGATATGCCTCAGGTGGCGAAGATTATGGGGGTTGAGGTGTAAGCAGTGTTGAAGGTGGTATTCTTAACTTGGGCCAATAGCATTGGTTATATAACATACAAATAATAGGAATGTAGTAATGCCTATCATGATGAGTTTGATTTTCGTTTAGGATCTGCTACTTTAACTGTGCTGTTGTTCTCTATTTGTGTCTGCTTTCCTCACCTTCCTTTCCAAATCCTCCTACTTACAACATTTTTGTCATGTTGAGTACTCGGATGGGGTTCACAAGCTGGTGGAAACGCGTGTGTTCCTTCTTTTTCCGTTAGCCCTAACTCATTGCTGAATAGCTCAAACCTAACAAGTTCTTTTCAAAATCTAGTCCAAAGTACTCTTGTTTGTACAATAATAACTACAATGGACTCGGCTTTCGCTCTCAGTTCATTCAGGCACACTCCTCACCATAAGCAAACAATGCCATTGCACCACCCGTATGCAAAAACACCACATCCTTTTCTCCATCAAAAAATCCCTTGTTTCGCAAGGCCAATCATTCCCGCCATCCCCTTGGCCGAATAAATTGGATCAAGCAATATCCCTTCCGTCCGCGCCAACGTCTTAATAGCATCAATGGTACCCTCCGTGGGCAACCCATACCCCTCACCAACATACCCATCATCCACATAAACCTTACTCACATCCAGCGGCTCATCCGTCAACTGCGCCGCCGTCGCCACCGCCAACTTATGCACCGCCGCAATCTGCTTCTCCCTCGGCTGCCTCACACTAATCCCCATAACCTTCACCTCACTCCCCGCCGCATGAAGCCCCGCCAACAACCCCGCCTGCGTCCCCGTACTCCCCGTGGCAATAACAATCCATCCCACATCCATCCCCCTCTCGAAACTGCTCCAACATTTCATACGCCGCCGAAAACATACCCCAAGGCACCGATGGGATTGGACCCACCCCCCGGAATAAAATACGGATTCTTCCCCTCCCCCCTCAAACGATCACACACCGCCAAAGCCTCGGCATTCATATCCAATCCCGACGGACGAAATTCCACCGTACATCCAAAGATAGAATCCAGTAATACATTCCCCGTCGATTCGTATTCCTCAATACGACGATCCGGCACGCGTCGTTCCAACAAGGCATGACACGACAATCCAAATTTACATGCCGCCGCGGCGGTTTGTCGAACATGATTGGATTGAACCGCACCTTGCGTCACGAGTATGTCGGCTTGATGATGAAGGGCATCGGCGAGGAGGAATTCGAGTTTGCGTGTTTTGTTCCCGCCCGTGGCGAGGCCGGTGCAGTCGTCTCGTTTGATGTGGTAGGTGGGTCCGTTGTTGGAGTTGTTGTTGTTGTTGAGATGGGAAGTGAGGCGGGGCATGGTTTCGAGGGGGGTGGGTTGATGACAGAGGGAGACGCGGGGGAAATCTTGGAGTGGTTTGGTTTTGGTGGTGGTGGCGGCAGTGGTGTTTTCGTTGGTGGTCATGATGGAGGTTGCTGCTGGGGAGTTTGGCGGCATGGGAGAGGTTGTTGGTTTTTGGTGCACGATGGGAGGGATTGGAAGGTTGTTCTTGTTGTGAGGCGCGTTGAGTTGAAAAACCTATTGTTGTGTGATCGATCGGATTTTTGTGACGAACTCATTCAGCTTACGTGTAGTTCTCATCCATCATTTTTTAAATTCTTTTCCGCATTGGCTGCATTGTGTATGGTATGGTACATATTTACGGTATTGTACCATATTTACGACCGGTATGGTATGAAAAAAGATCTTCTGCTCTGAAATAATGTTCGAATGTACCATACATACGTGGCTCCACTCAAAATCTCGTTCTTTATGTCATGAAGATTTTTGTTGCAACCACCGCTGTACTTTTATTGGATATAGCACCCTATGCTCCCTATATACGTACAACACCACGCATTCCACTCCAAGAGACAAAGAATCCAACAACCATTATATATTATTATTTTTGAGTGACAACCTGTGACAACCTGTGACAACCACCGGGGAAGAGTTCGACCAAACAACTGATGGTGGAACAATCCTTCGATCGCTCTGTTGTGCTATAAGTGAAATTCTCGATTATTTACACCCAATTTCCTTCATAGGCGTCATCATCTCACAAGGAAGAGATGCGATGACTCTCCCCCGCAAACAGAATAGACTGGCGCGTCAACAAAATATGACCCCAACGTCATTTGCGATAAGATTATTCACAATTGTGCTTACAGTAATTGCACCGCAATATCATTCGTTTGCATTTGGCTTCGAATTGGCCTCCTCATGCAGATCTGTTCGGCGCAGCACTTTCGTTTGCAGTTTTCCTCCCAACACGATAAATAATGATGCACATACGCCATGTCCGTCGGATCTCAACAACATTAATGTTGAAGCGGAGCCGATAATACCCAAAGATTATTTCATATCCGAGGCGCTTTTTGTGCGTGAGTCAGTCAAAACGTTACTATATACATTTATTGTCATGCTACAGTTATTCATCTCCATCCATCCCATTTGTCCCCACACCACAGATCTAGGCCTCGCCGCACAAATATTAACCGATGCATTCTACAGCCACCGTACCAACTTCGTCACCTTTCAAATCGAAAAACTAAAGACCGCTCTCTCCCTCGAATCGACATACGCCAAACAAAGAGCAAACCCCATGGGACAAATGTTCGTAGCCTGTTCGTCACGTGATGGCCAAGTCGTGGGGTTTGCCGAAGTTGATACGTGCTCCCTCAAGAATGAAAGCTGCAACGAAGTCAAAGAATGCGGATTGCACGAGGATTCGTCCTTCCACTCGACCAAAAGTGATTTGCCCCGTCCGTACATGTACAATCTTGCCGTGGACAAGCGGTGGAAACGAAAGGGAATTGCCACCTCCCTCGTTGTGGCGTGCGAACAATTCGTGGGGAATATCGAGGATGGGGATCTTGATTCATCGCGGTGGCTTTATTTGCGAGTACGAAAGAGTAATGTGGATGCTATTGTTTTTTACGAAAAATTGGGATATAATGAAATTGATCCGGAATCAATTGATTTGACGAAGGAGGATGTGAATAGTGGTTCTGCGGAGGAGGGGGAATTGATTTTGATGGGAAAGCAGCTGATTTCATGATTTATACAACATATTTATGACTGGTTTCTTGTGTTGACAAAGTGCAGTATCATTGCATATTTTCGAACATTTGCTGAATTCCAGTAATTCATACTATACCAGTGGATTTTGTTTCCGCAACCTTTTTTAATACTCATCTTTCAAACAGGAAATTGCCTTGTTATGTCTATGCCTTTTATGCTTACAGCTCATGAATACACAGAAAAATGAAGGCAGGGGAGCATTTTGAGCCATGTAAGGTCAAGCCGTGTTCACGTTGAAGAGAAGCGCTTTCATTTGTGATTTTTTCGTGTTGTGTGTAGCGGAAGAGAAATCTTGTTTTGCATGGCCGTGAAAGGCGGTGAATCAAATGTCAGCGATTCTCAATCTCGCACTATCTATGTAATATTGTATGTGCTCGTTGGCAAACTAATGGTACCGCTATTGCCATCGTCAGTGCATGGTCAACTAAGATGAGATTATTTGGGACGCGTTACAGAATCCATCAACAGTAGAAGAAGCGGGTTTGCATTCAAAATCACATTAACGTCTTCGTGAACTTATCATTGAAATAACGCATTTTTACCATGCATTCTCCGTCTAATGTCAAATAGTTCAAAACAGCCAATTGAATATTGTAGAAATAAAAGCTAGTGAATTTACAGATGCAATAAATTAATTTTCTGAAGAATCGTCTTGAATGAGAAATGTTACTTGAAATTTCGGATCTGATGTCGCCATCGCACTAACATGGCACCCCATCCCTGGAAATTTCAAACGTGTACACCGCAGATTGAGATGTGGAGTCTGCCATCATGAAAAATTTGGCTGCCTTATGAGCTCTGGCCCTTGCCCGCTTCGAGCTCTCCTCGGACACATATGCAAGTTCATCCATCGAGCATTCATTGCGCTCTCTCTGCTGATCCTGCTCGTTAAGAACAGTGTGAACATGCATCTTCCGTGCAGACTTGAACTCGCGGTAACGCTGGGGCACATCCTTCGATAGAAGATGATCTACACCAAGACACCTGATGAGGACTTCATAGGGTACCTCGTTCTTCACGTCTCGCATCCACATCATGGAACAAACGGTAGCGTCTCGTGGTACTTGATTTCTGAAGTGAGTCTCTTCGTCACGTGAGTACCATTTTGCGGCATTCTCTTCAGTTGTCGGATTGTCAATGTCTATCGCCGTGCTGAGTTTTGAAAAGCTAACATACTTTTTGCGCTGCGCCTTGTTTGAATCCGTCCTCGTTAGCCTCTGCTGAAGAGGAAAGTCGACAATCAATTCAGAGTTTCTAGATTCCTGCCGCCCCATTGGGTTTCTCTTCCATGCAACAAGCAGTGTCCTACGCAGTAGTGTGAAATCTTCATAAAGGGTCTAAGGTTTAATGCATGAGCTTGTGAGCTCCTCTTCTTGCTTGTGAGTTTCTGTTGTGGTTCGAGGCGTGATCGACCGTAGCTGAAGACTCTTTGCGTTTCAAGGTCTCGTTGAAAAATTATAATCATGTGAGTTGTGAGTATTGTGAGTTACTCTTCTGTAGATTGAGTTATTGTGAAAGATCTGTGTCTTTAGCGTAGGAGACATAGAGGCGTCAGCACGGCTTCTAATGTTCTCATGCACAGTGTTGACATGATGTCGTTCCGTCATGCTGAGTTTTTCATATAACGATCCGCGTGGTGAATCATTAGCTCGAATAAGTAGTTGTCAATTGTCTAGGTGGAATGACATTGAAACCGATTGGGTATTTTACATGTCACATTCACGAAGACATTTTAAATGATGTGTCGATTGCGAAGGGAGGTACATAGAAGTAAAAAGAACACGAATCGACTAAATCGGTTACTTAAAGCTTCAGTTTAATTTACCTGCAGTCTCATCTAGATTCGCATATCTCTGCTTATATTCTGATCGTTCCCCCGGAAGATAGCGAAAGCAATCTTGATTCACGATTATAAAAAACACAGCGGTTTGATAGGCCGTAGGGAGTCGTCTGAAGTTAAGATATTCCCGTAAGCGGGATTGCATCCCCTCTCGACAGAAGAAGTTTTTTGCACAGCTTTATTTTCTTGCCTTCCAAGGCCAAAAAGGAAAAATACCAAATTTTGGAAACCTTTTATACGAACCTGCCACTCGACCATTACAAGTTCGAACAGGCCGTACATTTAGATGATATTGCATACATTCTACAGCTTCGAGATGGTTGGTCCTGCACAGCGTAGAAATCACTACTAAATCTACGTCTCACTATTATTCGCATAATTTGGCTTATGTAAAACAGCTTATTTATTTTATGTCGCATGAATAAAAACTATGAAAAAACCGCATCTCCCCTGCTCATCGCGATCGCTCCCCACACAACCGTCCCCCCGTTCACTCCAATCGGACAGTTCCATTCTCCAATTTTATAGTGCAGGAGTGTGACCTAAAGGGTTGTATCGCATCTACAGGTGTTGTAGATGCTATGAAGCCCTTTAGGTCACAGTCCTGCACTCTAAAATTGGGGTCCACTGCATTTACATTTTGGGCGGCAAATCCCATGGTTGCAGTGTAATTTTTATGGTCAGCAGCAAATATCTTAAATGTTTTTTTAAAATAAAGGTAGTCACTAAGTATCATAGGAGGCAGGAAAAAGCATCTCCAAACTGAATAACTCCCCTAAATGAATCTAAACCTTCACCACAAGAAGTTTGAGAATTTCCCCTTCTCTCAACAGCAACACACTCTTGTGAAGGTTGCTCCCTGTGACTCCAGACATTGTTACTTGCCCAGAACCTTCTCATGTTGTCCGAAGTCACCAAACAACATCTCATGAACACATTGAGGGGTGGGAATGGGAGCAGAAAGTAGAAGGGATAGAATTGTGATACCTCAAAAATCAAAAGTAAATAGGGTATATTTTAAGGGGCTGTGCTAGCGCTTGATTATGTGCACATTTTTTTCACATTTTCCCCTGACGAAGATCATTAATGATGCTTCCCGTAAAATAACCTCACAGATTTTTGGTTTTCACACATTCCCCTGATCTGACGTGTTTCAAAAAATCTGGGAGGCATCTCCGTGGCTCTCCGATTTCTGTGAGCTGGACGGAGCTGACCATTACAAATCCCAACAGGCCATTAGCCTTCACTTTTTACACTGCAAACGAAAAACACCGGTAACCTCCCCGTACACTCGCAAAACGTCAGAGTGTATGGGGAGGTTACCGAATTTCAAGAGTGTACGGGTGGGTTACCGTTTTTTTTATACATTACTTAAGCCGCATTTTTGTTTAACATGCTAAGCTTTGAACCAAACAATATCTTCGGAGTGGTTGTTTGTTTCATGACTCACATTTTGCGAATCACGAGTTGTAAACTACAAGATCACCTGTTGGGTCTAGTTTTGGTTTCAATTCTAGACTTGATCTATGATTTCATTTGGTGAGTGCGTTTTGGGCCTATTCATATTTTCAAAATATGGTACTACCAGAAGTGACTGCGCCAAAAAATGATAACACAACATAAGAATAATAAGTGGGGATGAAAATTGGCGTAGTGTGTCTACGTGTTTGTTACTTATTCCTTTGTATCACGTCACCTAATTCTTGTGTGGCATATTCGTATGATAATACAGTTTAGTACATCTACATATGGTACCATACTACAACAATGGTGCTTGACCCAGACACAACTGTAGCAGTGTGCCCTCTCACTGCTTTCACATCACACATGTGTATTTTTTCAATTACATCACTGATACCTCACCGGCCCATCATGGGAACAGCCGAAACTCAGTCCACAGACTGAGTTATCCCTCCCGCCTTGCACCGCCATGTTGCCAACAACAATTGGCAGCGGCCGGTATATTTTGGGGGTGAGTAATCAAGATGTCGTCTTGTTCTACAATATTATACTCACCACACGGCAAATTTTTTTCCACTAAATAGTTGCAGGCCTACCGGCAAAATTGCCGAAACTCAGTCGACAGACTGAGTTAGGCATTCCGCCTTGGACCGCCATGTTGCCAACAACAATTGGCAGCAGCCGGTATATTTTGGGGATAAGATATTTAAAACTCTTCATGTTCTACACCACTATACTCACCACATGTCCATTTTTTTCAATTAATTAGTTACAGGTCTACGGGCGAAATTGCCAAAACTCAGTCCACAGACTGAGTTAGGCATTCCGCCTTGGACCGCCATGTTGCCAAGAATGATTGGCAGCGGCCGGTATATTTTGGGGGTGAGTTTTCATGAACTCATCTTTTTCACCCTATTATACTCAGCATGTGTTAATTATTTTTTCAATTAATTAGTTACAGGTCTACTGGCGAAATCGCCGAAACTCAGTCCACAGACTGCGTTAGGCATTCCGCCTTGGACCGCCGTGTTGCCAACAACAATTGGCAGCGGCGGGTATATTTTGAGGGTGAGTTTTCATGAACTCATCTTTTTTCACCCTGTTATACTCAACACGTGTTAATTTTTTTTCAATTAATTAGTTACAGGTCTACTGGCGAAATCGCTTGAAACTCAGTCCACAGACTGAGTTAGGCATTCTGCCTTGGACCGCTGTGTTGCCAAGAACAATTGGCAGCGGCGGGTATATTTTGGGGGTGAGTTTTCATGAACTCATCTTTTTCACCCTATTATACTCAACACATGTTAATTTTTTCAATTAAATAGTTACAGGCTCAGTTCTGAAATCCCCAAAACTCAGTCCACAGACTGAGTTTGGGATTTTGCTTTGCACCACCGTGTTGCCTGGAGATAAATTTCACATACTCTATTATTGTAGTCCTTATTGTAGTCCAACAGTAGGTAGCCCTCCCAGTAACCCTCCTGTAACGTTCCCGTAGCCCTCCTGTATGCTCCGGTAACCCTCCGGTACTCTCCGGTAGCCTTCCCGTAACCTTCCGGTTACCCTCTCGTACACTTCTGGTATGCCACCGGTAAACATTTTTTTAGCTACTAAGTATGCAGTTATAGCCACTAATTAGCTTGATATCGATTCTAAGACTTACTGAGAAGTCTGTTTTCCTGTAAAAAAAGTACCAATTCCTATCGTATGTAGAAATAAATCCGAAAGCTCCTCTTGCTCTCAAATTTCCGGTAACCTCCTGGTAGACTCCGGTAACCCTCCCGTACACTGGTTTACCGGAGGGTTACAGAAGTGTACCGGGAGGTTACCGGAAGATACCATTCCGGGGCTCCAGTAACCTCCCGTACACTTTCGAGTGTACGGGGAGGTTACCGGTGTTTTTCGTTTGCAGTGTGTTTTTGCATACATATAAATATATATTTATGTATATATGTATATATGCATATATATGCATATATATGTATATATATGCATATATATGCATATATATATGTTAGTAGCCGTTTGTAGACCCCCCCTCACAGTCTATTGACCCCCCCCCCCCTCTAAAAATGATTTTGTGGGACATATTGAACTGCCCTTCTGACAATCATGGCACCAGTCACGATTTCAAATTTATTTTTTGAATGGTAGTGTCCGCGATGTCTTGATAGAGTCTATAGACTAGTTATCTAAAATTATACAACAGAGTGGAAAGACTTGTATTTTTTTGATCGAGGAGTTTATAGACTATCACAAGGGATTTATTGTTGAGTCTATAGACTATCCCCCTCACGAACATAGTCTATAGACTAGTGAGCGATTTGAAATACAAAGTCTATAGACCCTTTCTCTGTTCACAAGTGCCAGTCACAAACAGTCTAAAGACTCATCAAAAAGGGAGGTGGGGGTCTATAGACTAGTTGTTATAGTCTATAGACTCACACCACCCTTTTTGATGAGGCTATATATTGTCATGGAGGGGTCTATAGACTCGCATGTGATACCTCCTCCGTGCATCGAAAATATTGAGGATTTTGAGATGAATTAGCACGTAGCCCTGTAAGTCAATAAAAAAATGTAAAACGGAGTAGGGGTACTTAAATATTTGTGACGCCTGTATTCCCATACTGCTCACCGTTGAATTTTTTTACCCCGTCCTCACATCAATCCCACCAAGACGCTCTCATTTATTCTTTTTGCACATCACAGATATCACGATGAAAATTCCTGCCGCCCATCGTCATCTCATCTTGTGTTTTCTCCACACTCATTGCCGCAATCCCCCCTCCACAATGATTGATAGTAGACTTCATTTCCGGCAGTTTGACCCACTGATTGCATCGAAAGTCATCAGGGGTGACAGCTAGTAAAAAATCAAGCCCACTGATTTCTGTGTTGATTTGTCAAGTTTTGTTGTTGTCTTCACTGGACTGAATTGCACTTTGTTCTTGAAATGAAAAATCAACCAGATTCACTTCCTCGGGGTTTGGCGACTTCGTAGGTATTCAGGAGTGTTATCACTTGCCATCAAAGGATCTGGTTAATTTTACTTTCTTGACAAGAATGCAATCGTGTCTTGTGAATTGTTTTTTGTTTGGTATCAATGATGAGAATCGTATCAACTTCATTTTTTCTTATTTTTCAATCCTCTATGGACTCATCATTCATTTTCCTCCTCCCACGCAGCATAGTAAAGTTGAATTTTGGTCTAATCAAATTTGTCCTACACCAACAATTCTCCAGCAACGCCCACTTCATCATTGGCCATTAAAGATAATTCATCATCTGTGAGGTGAGTTCTTATGTTCAATTCATTGGTGTGTGGATTGATGTATTTTAGTTTTTGACCCCACTTGTGATCTGGGATCAAATCATTGTGTTTCAATGTTTATTGGTTTTTGTTTTTCTGAGGGAAGAAATTGTAAGGTGTCTGACTTTGATTTACAGATTGTTGTGTCTTGCAAAATTCCTGTCAATGCTGTGGCTTAAGGCCTGACACCATTGCTGTTAAGCAGGTTCGATCAAATGCTTGACCTTGTGTCCTGTTAGACACCATTGTTTTGCTGTATGTTTGTGCGATGCTTAAAATTTTATGGCTTTGCAACTCTTCCTTCAACCTCACTCAAGAGGAGGTGTCATGGATGATTGTTGTCCTGTGGCTGATTTTGTGAGGTGGAAAAGTCGCAATGCCTAATCAGTTATTCTTTCCCCCAATTTCTTTTTGTTTTGTTTGCTTTCCAAACAATCAAAGTTGGCATCAACACTCATCTTCCTGTTTGCTTAACCCACTGTCCCCAAACTTTGTCATCAAACTTTCTTGTCAAACTTTCATCCCGCATTCTAACACTTGTCCTTTCATCCTCCCAAACTGGAAGCACCTTGCCTCTACCTCTGCTGACAAACCCAAATCCCACTTTAAACCACAGCCACCACTCTGAACTTTGAAAGTTGGATAGATAAAGATTGGTTGGTGCCTTTTCTTTCTTCGCAAAAAATCGGGTATGAATCGCAAGTTGTTAGAAACACTTGCCATTCATTAGGTTTGCGGGTTGTTAGATTTATCCAACATTGTGGTGTCTTTGCCCAGAGGATTTGTTGGTGGATCACATGTTTTGAAACAGAATAATAAATTAAAATATTCCAATGCAACCTCACATTCATTCTCAATCATGAAGAGTAATGTCGCTAGTTACTTCTGTCCAAAGGGATGAGGATGTGCAGTCATGGGAATGATGGCACAGGGAGGAGGGGGGAGTATTAGGGATTTGTGGAGGGAGACAGATCACTGCGATGTATCATTGTCATCAATCCCCTTCAAAGGATCATTGTCAATGATTGCCACCTATTTGTCTTGATATGGGATTGCAGGAAAAAAAATTGTGAGCAGTATGGGGGTACATGCGTCACAAATATTTAAGTACCTCTACTCCGTGTTACATTTTTTATTGATTTACGGGGCTACGTGTTGATTCATCTCATAATCCTCAACTTTTTTTCAATGCATGGAGGACATAGTCTATAGACCCCCATATCAGTCTATAGACAGGGGGGTCTACAAACGGTTTTTTGCCAAATTTGTTGAAGTTTATAGACTAGAGGGGGGTCTATAGACTGAGAAGGGGGGTCTATAGACAGGGGGTCGGCTACTAACATATACATATTTATATATATATGGATTTATATATATATATATGTTTATATCTATATATATGTATATAGATATATTTATGTATATATATAACTCCCCTAAATGAATCTAAACCTTCACCATAATTGGTGTGAGAAGCATGACAAGCCTCACGAGGTTTTGAGGTTTAGGACAATTTAGAAGGACAATGGTTAATCAAAACTCAGCCTCAACAGGTTTTCTCAATTGTTCTCTGTTTGGAGTATGATTCTGACAATCATATGGACTACAATTATCCAAGGGTATGATATATTTTTCATTCAGACAGAGCTGGCTTTTGGATCAATGCATTCAAGCAAAATCAGCCTCCAGTGAGGAGGGTTCTCATTGTGGTGGCAAACCTTACATTATTTTATCTGCAAGACAGGCAACTTTGGACTTTGGCGATAAGTATCGCCAGATGGAGTCGTCCAATGTCGTCCGGTGTCGTCAGTTGACGTCACTTAAAAATATCGGGTCATTTCATGCCTTCACTACAGGTCGTTAAAATGTCGTCAGGTGTCGTCACTTGGGCCGTCATTGTGTCGTCAGTGTCGTCACTTGGGTTGTCAAAAGGACTTCACGATCGTCACTTGTGTCGTCAGTTTGTCTTCACTATGTTTTTGCTTAGGGTCGTCAGCGGTCTTTGTCGTCACTTTGTTCGTCACTATCGTCAGTAGGCAGTCGTATATATACCACGTAGGGGTCGCCAGTGTCGTCACGGTTCGTCAGTGTCGTCCACGAAGGGTCGTTAAAATGTCGTTAACTGCCTTCTGTTCGGTCGTCATTTTGTCTTCAGTGCCGTCACTTGGGTCGTCATTTTGCCTTCAGTGTCGTCACTTAGGGTCTTCATTTTGTCTTCAGTGTCGTCACATGGTGCCTTCTCATGTCGTCACTTGGTTAGTCACATTAACAAGATAATGTAAAAGACGTCAGTTGTCTTCAGTTGTCGTCAGTTGACGTCAGTTAATCGCTCAAAAATCATCCACGTCGCAAACTTGCCTGTCTTGCAGGGTGAATGGGATTGTTTTTTTGAAGTCTGAAAGATTGGATTGAATTTTTGCTTTTTGTTATTGCATTGATTATAAACAAAGGTAGCATGCTATTAAAGTATGATACAAATATGGGTCAAGGAACAGTAGTGATAAGAGGGGAATAACTATACACGGATCAAGAGCAGAAACTGGTAGGAACAACATCCCCAGATCGTACTTTGGTATAGAGAAAATTACCTACTACATACATAATTTTTATTCATGGCAGCACTACTAGATTAGCACCATAATAAGATCTGTGTAATGTATCCTTTGACCTTTTGTTGCTCTAATGTAATGAGATGTATGTAAGGCTGTGACTTTGTTCCTCTAATAGACGCTCCGCAATATCGCCAAAATTTCTATTGGGCTATTGTGCCTAAAAATAATGATTTTGTTTGTCCAAATAGAGCAATGGATAGGAAAATTTGTCAATTTTCTATTCAACTACTTGATTTAGCGAAGTCAAATTGATGAATAACAGGTGCTATTTGACCGTTTTGAATAGACATAGCCCAATAGTTCAATAGTGTTTCCCACCTTTTTCCACACCAGTCCACCCAGTATACTTACGAAAAATTTGTAAAAGTTATACTATCCCCTTTTTCACAAAAATTTGCTTTCATTAAAAAATCCACGATGTGGCTGTTTTTGTGGTGGTGGGAAGATCACGATTGGTCTATTGGTCTGTTCACAATTTGGGGCAGTCCCAATTTTACAACAACATAGCAAGAAAGAATAACTAATCGCTATCCGCTATTTGTGGAACAAAATCACAGTCTTAGTGGTTTTAAGGTTCATTTTCTGTGTGTGGCAGCTATACATATAAATAGCATAATACGGTCAGAACTTTTTTCAATTAACTTTGATATGGTGATATTCTTTGTATCCCCACAAATATTTTTACCTATTGCTTTTATGTGCAAGAGAGAGAGAGAGATTTTTTGCCACTACATCAACGGTTTCCATTTATATTAAAAATGATGTTCCTGGATTAATTGATATTGTCAAATTGACATAAACATCATAGTTCCAACACACACACATCAATTAAAGTCAGGTGTCATAATTTTATTGGAGTTCAGGACAGGGTGAAATATTGACCAAATTTTCACCCTATAAAATGGGATAAAAAGTTAGTAAAGCTGGGACTTGGGCAAGAGCTTCAAATAGTTGATTTTCAAAACTTATTTGTAGGTATGAGTGTCTGTAGATAATGAGTGATGATTTGGGCCATTTTTCATTGATGGTATGCATGTTGCTGCTCAAGTTAATTGGTTCTTGTTTCCCTTGCATCTAAGCACTTTCAACATCAAAATTTAGTTTGCATAAGCTAGTTGGTAAAACTTATGAAGCAAGTGGCATTCTTCTGTCACTTTTAGATACTCTGGCACATCTAAGTATAGTTTCAAATAAGCCTTGCCCCAAAGCCAAATATGTTGGGTTGGTTAGTTAGATTTTTTTGGAATTACGCATTACTCCGGAATATTTGCAATTTCACACAGTAACTAGAATACTGCGTGTGGCGGATTACTGTAAAATTCACTAAATAATTAGCTTGTTTTAGTCACTATTTAGATAAAGATATGACACAGAATCTTACAGTAACCAACCGTAACCACAAAATAGGTATCCAGAACATTGTCTGTCCTTCTGTCCCATATTCTGACGCATGGCTGGTTGTTGATTGCACTTCTCAAAGGTGTGCGCTGCAGCTGTTGCTCAGTTCCCCTGCCCGAAGTCAACTCAACCACCATGGGAATCCACGCTCCATGAATCACCATTTCCCCATCAGTACATGTCAAATCTCCATGCGCCTGGCACCATCTTGTGCCTGTTGTTGCCGCAGATTGACTGCAGCATTTTATCCTGTGAGTTTCCTTTGTTTAGTTTGTTTTTTCAGACATTATCTGTCCAATTAAATAGATTTGATTATTTCCTTCCCCACGCAGGTAATCCCACATTTCTCCATCAATAACTCTCCAAACACCACGCGCCCGCCACCATCCTTTGCCTGTTGTTGCCGCGTATCAACGGCTGTGTTTTACTGTAAGTTCCTTTGGTTTTGCTTAAGGTTTTGGACACTCTTGAAAACTGAGAAGTTGCATTTGAATTTTTCCGCCACCACACAGTAATCCCACATAACTCCACCAATAACTCTCCAATCACCACGCATCTGCCACCATCCTTTGCCTGTTGTTGCCGCGGATCAACGACATTTGCCGTGAGAGTGTTTGGTTGTTTCCATTGTTCTTATTTCATCTTTTCTTTGAGGTTGCAATTAAAAATTCGTGCACAGACAATTGTATCCCCCTACCTCAACCAGCTTCACCCCTTCCACGTCTCTTCCACCACCCTACCATTACTTGAAGAATGGTGCATTTAACCATTCTGTACTGCCTTTTTTACATCAAGTTCTTCCCTTTTTAGTATTGCAACTTTTCATAGGTGACGTGTCATGAATTTTCCTCCTCTCCTCCTCATCCCAATGTGAATCAGAAGATGATGTGCCCCTTGCCAATTTAAAAAGGCTACCAAGAAAGCCATTTGAAGAGTCTTCAGATGAGGAGGATAACACCCCCTTGTCAGAACTGGCCAAGAACCTAGGCAATTTCATTTTCAATCACAGAGCTCTAATGATGAAGACATGGAGAAGGCGGAAAAGGAGGAAGGGGATGCTTCTGACTATGAAGAGCCATGGGGTGGGGTGGTTGAGGATGATGTCCTCCCCCCAGTCTCAATTTGGTTTAGGATGGTGGTAAAATTGTCAAATGCCTTGATCCTTCAAGTGGAGCCAGAATTTTGAGGTGTCATCACTGCAATAACAAATGGAGTGGTCAGAATCACACCAAGGCTCTAGGACAGGCCATTGGGGGGGAAGAACATCAGGGGCTGCAAGAGTGTGCCTCCTGAATGGTGGAAGTTTTATATGGGCATTGTGAAGAGGAAGAGCCTGGCAGCTGCTGAGAAGGCTCACCATCATGAGAGGCTGTCAATCTTTATTGATGAGAACGAGCAGGATGCAAAACAACATTATCAACGGGAGAAGGAGGCAATTAGGGCTAGGAGGTACAATGGTGTAATACCCACAGAATCTGTGGATGTCTCTGGTTCTCCAGCAGGGGATCTCTCAACCCTAACCTCCTTGAAGCCGTTGTCCCTTAAGCCCGCCTCCATCATCAGTAGTGGTAAGAGTGTTCATATTTTGTGTGTCCTTTTATCTATTTGGTCACGTCAAACTCATTTCCCTCTTTGTCCACTCTTGTGAGGGAGTACTCATCCCAGAAAGCTTGTGCAGCAGAACATAGTTATGTTCCATAAGAGGAATCCTGCGGCAGAAGAAGAATTGTCCTTGACCATTGCTCATTATCTAGCTGCTCATTTGCTTCCCTTTTCTCATGCCGAAGATCCCCTCTTCAACAGAATCCTACAAAAGGCTCGATCAACCAACCATAAGTATGAGCCTCCTAAGAGGTCCCAGGTTGCAGGCAAACTCCTTGATGCTCATTTTGCATCGTACCAGAAGAACGGCTTGGAATCTTTGCTAGCAGATGTGAATACTTATGGTCTGGCAATCTTTGGTGATGGTGCCACCATTGTGAAAACCCCTCTGATGAACATTCTTGCCAGCTCACCAAACAATCCAAGTTGTGTCCTTGATGTCATTGACTGCAGCAAACACATGCTGCATGGTGGCAAAAAGGATGCATGGTTTTTCCAAAAAAACATTTTACCACTCATGAAGAAGATTGATCCAATGAAAGACAGAATCAATGTTGTTGCTTTTGATGGAGCTGTGAATGTCCAAAAGGCTGCTGACTTGCTTAATGAGCACTTTCTTGCCATTACTATGATGCAGGGAGTTGAGCACACCATTGTCACAATTATTGGCAAATGGACAGGACTTTGCCCTATCAAAGACCTCTGTCAGTTTTCGAAAAAGGTATGCACAATTTTGTTATGTTCCATTCCTGACTGTTACCTAACAATTCTTTGCTGTTAGCTCCGCAATATCTTTGGTAACACCCATCTTGCACCCTACACAGTCTTTGCAAAGGCATCCAAGAATCACAACAACAGTAAGAAGTTGGAGTTCATCAAGCCATCAGAATGCAGAATGGGTGGGGAGCTAATTCAGTTACTCAGGGTGCTACTACTAAAGGATGCTTTGACAGAATGTGTGGCCAGCAAAGCCTTCCAAGAGTTGAAGCACTTCACTATTGTGGGTGAGGTCCTGTTGAATGAGGGATTTTGGGACTTACTGTGGTATGCATGTAAAGCATTGTATCCCATGTATCGTTTGTTACGGCTTGCTGATATGAAAATAGGTGGGATTGACAAGGTGAAGTACTTTATGCATCAAAGTGACCGACTTCTCCCACAATCTGTTGATGAGTTATTTGAGAAGTGAGACAGTGACCGTTGTCCAGCACATAAGTTGAAATTAGCATGTGACAGTGACTTGGACTTCGATCTACCAAAAATGTTGGGAGGATTGAAGACAACTGGGTTGGAGATAGGTATAGTTCTTTCTGTTTTGTGTACATTGTTAAGAGTAATACCTCATGCGCTTCTTTTTGTTTGATAGGTGAAGATTTTTCAGATGACTCAGACAATACTGTCGGTAGAGGGAGCGAAGAAGAGGATGATTATGCTTCTACTGAGAGCACAGACTCATTGGGGCAGCAGGTGAAGTCTAAAGAGGAGCCTATTCCCAGTGACGCCTTCGAATTGTTCAAGCTTTTGATGCCTCGGATATGGGAGTATTACAAACCTCAATTATTAAATGATGTAGTTCGTGTCTCTTATTTGCTGAGTCTTGATCCCGACATAATAGCTTTTGCTTCAAAACCAGAGAACAGGGATCCAGAAGACAGGTTAGCATGTGGACGGTTGATCTGTAATATGTTTGTGCCTAACAACTTTCTTCGTAAAGAGGAACAAGAACAGGAGGAAGCTAGGTTGATTGATAAGTTTTGGCAGGAGCATAACAACTTCTAGACTAAGCAGGGATACTTCAAGTCAAGGCACATCTGGATAACTGCAGAGAATCCAGATTGCTTTGCCCATGAGTGGCACAAGAATTACTCAATCCCATTCACTGAGGTACTTGGCAGGCTGGGGTGCAAGGCATCATCTAATTTGTTAGGTATTGGGGAGGCAGAGCGGCACTGGAAGGTCAACAAGAGGAATAAGGGAGGGCATAGAGCAAATTTAAGCAAAGAGAAGACGAAGAAGCAGGCAGCAATTGCAGCAGCCTACAGTCATGAGAAGTCAAGTCTTCATCGAAAGGCTAACCAAAAAGCTGGTAAGTTGTATGAAGACAAGGTTTTGACCCAGTTTCATGGTAAAGGTCTCTGGGAAGAAAGGAAGAGGATTCCCATTTGTCTATTCAGGGCATGGTATGACGGTTGGGAGTCCTTGCAACTTAAGAGCACGGGTGATGATAGATTTGCAGCTGCTCTAACTGCAAAATATGGTAGTCTCAAGTTTTATGACGTTGATGGTCCTCTGAATGGATTTCCAAGTGCGGTCAATGGTTTTACTTTGGAAGACAACTGTTATGTTCTCTGGAAATTGAACGAGGATGCCTCGGAGAAGCCCGTCAAGGGATATGGGTATAAGTACTGCATTTTGCTTTGTTTTCCAGGATATGATATTAATGAACCATACAACAGGCAGCCAAAAAAATACTGGAGTCTACAAGAATTGTACAAGGGTTGTGATTTCTACGGCATGGTGGAGGATTATTACAAGCAGCATCCAGAAGAAGCAGAGGAAATTGGTTTGAAGATTTATAGAAATGATGGTGTTATAGATGAAATGACAGAATTGGAGGCATACAAGATTGCACAGAAGAGAATGTTGGTGTCAAGTGATGGAGAGAACACATGGGATAAGCAAAACAAGAAGAGGAGGGTATAGTTGCTTTTTCCCCACAAATTTGGTTCCTGTGGGTGGTTTTTTTTCAGCACTATAGTACCTATTGATTAATGTAATTGAAGTGGATAGTTTATGTTATTACAATGCAATGCATAACAGTCATAGTATTAATAGTTATTACAATGGATATCAGTCATAGTATTTATAAGATGCAGTAATACGACAGTAATAATACTGTAATCAAGAGGAATATTACTGCGGAATATTACTGTAGGGTCAGTAATTTGGACTTAGAGAACAAAAATTAAACAGTAACAACGGTAACACGATTTCATAACATTCCAACAGTAATATTACTAAAAATTTAGATGGTAGGAGTATTCCTCCTACCTTAACGGGACTCAAAAAGTTGCATTGTGACACAGTAACTTCACCGGAACCGACAGTAATTACTGTAGTAATTACGATTGGTTACTGATTACTGTGTTTTTGGAACAGTAACCAAAATCGGAATTTGCGACCTAGCTCACTTTTTACCCCTTAAAACAAGCCAGATCTAAAAGATAAAAGTAATATGAGGCCAAAAGAGATCATTCTTGATAATAACAATTCCATCCCAATTTAAGCTTCAGAGGTGTTGGGGAAATTCCCCTATAAGTATTACTCATGATATCGTCATCATCTAACATGTGAAGGTCAAAGGATTACTTTTCTGGAGCAGAGAACTACCCTTGATTAGTCCTCTGATGCGGTAACTGCCTATTCCACAGATGCAAATAATCATCAATGATGCATCCAACTATGGTTCACTACACTGCAGTCTTACAGTATTACATTCTAAAGAATGAACCCAAAATGGTATACTCATATCACCAGATAGGGAACTTTGATGCATTCCTCGAACTAGCTATCTGCCTGAGTTAAAGAAAAGACTTTATCCCAATATCCATAGAGGAATTGAGCATTTCAGCAAAACTTAATTGACCCAAGTGGATATTCAGGATTCAAAATGACAGAAAGGCCAACAGTTAACATTGTGTCCACCCCAAGGAGAGACAAGTACACTAAACATCACATTGTCAAAAGGATCATCTGTCAATTAAGATTTCCCCTCCTGGTGAAGTAATGAGTCCTTGTCAGTTCAGTGAGAATTTTACGGTGTTTGTTTTTACATTGACCAATTGATGTTTCTTTAATGATATTTTATTATGATTTATATCTATGTTTTTATAACAAAGTTCTTGAATACAAGCCAAGCAACAGGTTTCATTCATACTAGCATATCCAAGATCAATTTCAATGAACACATTAAAGTGTTATGAAGAATCCTCAGAAAGAAAGAAAATTCCTGATTTTATTTGTCACATTGATACTATAGGTCCAAAAGTTATAGAAATAACCAGTGCAAAAATTCCTGGTGAATTCCTATTACAGCAGATGAAAAACCTCAACAGGTGCAAGAGGGAAGGGTGCCTGTTGGAGTCAGCGCTGTGATAGATGTGGTTGTGCTGTTTTCTCTGTCAAGTGATTTGTCAAAAGCACCATTGGTGTTGGGATTTCCACTATGCAGCTATAATGGGCGGAGCTCATTCAATGCATTTTATGTCAACAAGAGACATTATGGCTGAGCAGGACCCATTCCTCAAACAAAATCAAGTTGTCCGATGACATTAGGGTTGTTGTGCTTCCAGAAAACTTATTGGCACAGAAACTGTAAAAATCTCCAATGAAACTTCTTCTTCTACAGAAATGAACGCAATGCATGCTACTTTTTAGCAACATCATGATGAGACCATCTCTCAATGCTTACATCACAAACATAATGGTTGATGGTCTTGCTGCTGAAAGTCATGATGTTATTGAAAATATTGTTTTTTATTGCAAATAAAAATATATTCATTAAACACATTATAAAGAATGATAGATACCAGTTTCTAGCTGGTACATACATGCCAATAATTGGTGACTGTTCAACAGAATTGGCCTAAAACACAAAGGACTATTTTGGAAACATTTATTCTTGTGGATCCTTTTCTTCAATAAATGCAGTAAATACAGAGCCATACCGCCTTATGAGAATTTTCCCAAAGAACTTAACACATGCTTACATTGCATACTGAACAGAGAACCATGTGGTGGTCAAATTGGCATAACTGATGAAATTCAAGATGTAGATGAATAGGCAGAGAATCGAGAAGAAATGAAAGTTAATCAAGAAGCTTTATTATTTTAAAACTTTCACAAAAATATTCTACTGCATCTTCCTATTCAGTATCTGGTGATGAAGTTACCCATCTTGATGCTATGACTTTTGATGAAAGAAGAATTAACACTTCGTAAAGTGGATACTAATGTAGCACCATTGAGTGTCTTCACAACTCAAAGATTGAAAACCAAGTTGATCATTGTTTTATGTCAGTGCATCCATTGAGTCAACGAAGGGCACGTCAGAGAGGGGATTGGTGTCACAAGGAAGATGGAAGAAAACCCCTTGTTGAGAGATGGTCCAGCTGCAGAGTGCAAACACTTACCCAAAACTGTACCCATTGAACTTCAGTAAGGAGAGGATACCAGTAAGAGAAGTATAATCATGACTTGCCAAGTCTAAAATGGCACAATGAAAGACAACTGGGTTGTATCAAAAGGACTAATAGCTGGTAGCAGGAGCTGATAAACTTTGAAATAATGGTACATGATCCCAGAGAATGAAAAATTGGAGCTCAATAATTTTCAGAAAACTTAAAAGTAAGAATCTGTTTACAGCTAGAATGGCAGAGGATGGGTTGCTGGAAGCTTCTGAAGTTGAAATACCAATCAACTACACAGATACAATAAACCATGTTTTCAGGATTAATACTGGGAATGGCAGGATTGGGCAAAAGGTTTAGCTCCTCAATGTTGGATAATGATGTAAAAGAAATCATCGAGTAGTACTATGATGATGAGGTGACATCATTGTGCAACTATTAGGGTATACCATTACATTAGGATTTGATGCTTCTATTCTGTGTCCTTTTCTCATTGTGAGGGAAGTGACTTGGAAGTGACATACCCCCTAGAGGAACCAAGCAATGTTGGTGAGTGTACAGATTCCTATTCAGCAAATATAGTAGAAATTTGGTGATATCCAGACTCCAGCTACCTGAAATCTAACACACACCATATTTTGTACAATGTATACATGGTTGACATATTTTCTTTTCTCCCAGCTCCCAAGACACTACAAAGAAAACTTGCCTATCAATATGCAGGAAAGGGTGAGTTCACCCATTGCTATCATGTTCAGTTTCTTCAGTACTTTTTGCTTCCAAAATCAACTCCTAACTTGTTTGTGAAGCCTCACAAATATAAAGGAAAGAATGTCAGTGCAGCTAGAGAAAGAACACACATCAAAACTTGAGAATGTAAGAAGACTGTGGGACAGGGAAGGGAAGGGGACTGCAAGACATGGAGACACATTTGGGAGGGGTGGCATTTGAAATGATGTGATGCAATGACTGCTGAATGAGGTTTTGTGTCTGTTGCCGTGTTACTACTGAGAAAACCGGATTATAACACCCACCACTCGAAATGACCCATTTATGACCGATTTTGACGGACATTTACTTTTTGAACCACTTCCCATACTGTGTTCGCATTTATCGTTGCCCGTTTAGATTTGCCATATCACCCGCATAACATCCCCATATGTATAGCTCCCAGTGACTCCTAATATTCACGGAGTTACACCACTATGACTAAAAACTCACAACGCATCTTTCACATACATCGCACAAATAAATTATCTTACCAACGTGAGATGTGCTTGATGATTTGTATTGTATGCTACATAAGAAGTAAAAAATCGAAAAAGAGATATACTATACTTTTCATCACGAGGCTGACACTACCGGCTTGTGTCGGATTATCACACCCACGATATGTACCTTTTCATAATGACTGGACATTTGGTGGGTGTTATAATCCGTTTTTTACGGTGGTTACTATTCCCCTGAATTTATGCTGTATAACCTGAACAAAAATCACAATACTGATTATTACGCAGGATGTGGGCAGATTACGGGCGTACGTAACTTCAATTACGGCAGGATGACTGCCCTAATTTTAGTTAGTACGAACAATAGTTTTGTCTCGGCCACGAGCGGTAGCTAACAATCGTCACTTCATTAGATTATTACGCATCATAAAAAATTACGGCAGTCATACTTTCGTAAAATAATCCTACGTTTATACGTGTTCCTTTGTGGTGACTCCCTTGTTTGAAGTGCCAGATTCTTTGGTTGAGGATGTAGTTGAAGTTTCTTGGACACTGTTTGTAATCTATGGTCAGCCACCAAAACAAAACCACAATACTAGCGACCACCATTACATTATTACGGATCATAAAAAAAATTACGGCAGTCATACTTTCGTAAAGATAATCCTAGGTTTATACGTGTTCCTTTGTGGCGACTCCCTTGTTTGAAGTGCCAGATTCTTTGGTTGAGGATGTAGTTGAGGTTCTTGGACACTGTTTGTAATGTAATCTATGGTCAGCCACCAAAAACAAAACCACAATACTAGCGACCACACCATCATTTTTATCGATCATTACCCAATGCACTGCAATTGTCTGCAATAATACAAATAAGTACCAAGACAAGCTGACCTTGACTGTCAACACCAGGCCACTTGCAATGTCATAAGCAGGCTAGCAGACACATGAGTATGCCTGAAACTGAAACTGCTGATCCAGACCTTCCCCCTTGTCATTTTGATCCTTCAACATCTCTGCATGATGCATTTGCTGATGTTTTTGGACAAAGGAGAGACTGCACATATAAATAATAAATTGCAATATGTACTACCTAACTAACTTCACCAAAATTGACTGAATTATAGAACGGTGACGTAGGCCAGGCCAAGTATCTATGTGTCCTTTATGTAGACAACATAAATAATACATTATGTTTTAAGTACATGTCAATACTTGACATAGGCCAACTAGCCTAAAAGCCCCCGTTGATACATACCTCGGGTATGCACAGCCTGACCTCCAAGCCAGCTGAGCACCACATCACATAACAGAATTGTGTAGAGTCCAATGCACCAGGTCAGCATCGAACACAGGGCTCTGTAGGACCCCTGTAGAAATGAACCATTAAAATATAATTATCATGTAATGTACATCATAACCCCATGATAATCAATTTGATTTGATTATCATTTCTCTGTAGCAAATTGATCTCATAACTCATCTTTCACGATCTAGTACAAGTACAACACATCTACACTTGTATTTTTACCCAGTCCTCATTCCACCATTCTTGGCTTAGGTCAAATGGTACTATTGTAAACACCAATTATGGTGTTCCATAAATAATGAAGTCTGTGCTGTATACAGGATCAGCTACAAAGTGCTCATTTGGTTTCTACTGGACACACTTGATAATGACAAGCGGAGACTATTCAAGTAACACCTCACTTTCATCCAAAGGTCAAGAATTAGGATCAATATGCTGTTACCTTCAAACAAACATGAGAACTTCACTTACACACCACCCCTTGCACTTTTTCATAAAATCAATCTTTGACATAATGAAAAGATAAAAGATACTGCAGCTCAAATTAGGTAACCCCCTTGTCTCTACATTCTGATGTGTATGTAGTGTGTCTCTCTTACACCACACGGTCAGATTCTTGGACACACCTAGGATTGTGCATTTTGGTGGTACACGACCTTTAAACCAACCTTACACTTGATATATTTAGGCTTATTATGAATCTTGGATTGACAGAAACAAACCATAAATCTCCTTAGATCAGACGAATTCTCTCACATCACCCTTCCTCTGGGATGAACATCACTCACTTTCAACAAAAGGTCCAAAAATTTATGGTGTAAACAGTATCAGAAGATCAAGTTTTCATGTGCTCTATGATATATTTGACCGGGAGGAAATCACAAAGATGTATTTTGTTTTTTGTTTACAATGGATGATACATACTTTCATATTGATTGATTGACTATTTGTACTTTGGAATTTAATGACCCCTGGATGTGTTGAGGCACAGATTCATCTTGTTTTCATAAGTAGCCACACCATGGTGCTATGGTACCATATAATCTTAATTGTCACAGATGATGTGCATTGCCATCATGAAGACAAAGTGTTCTGTTGATGATTTGTGGCAACAACTGGCTCCTGGGGAATTCTTTTGATAAAATTCTACCTGTTCCTACATTGTGTTACTTTTAAGATAAACTTAGAATTTGTCCATTGTTGTGTTCTGTAGCTTACATGTACATCCCACCAGATTGCATATTTGGATGATTTTGACTTTGTTGCTAGTGGTTTACAAAATTTGAGTTGGTGTTGGTGACTTAGTTTGTTGACTTAGTTTGTTTGTAGTGTACTAAGTGATCGAGTTAATTCCAGTTCTGTTTTGGGCTTATCCATCCTACGCTCATCGACAATGGCTTGAAGTCATAACTACTTAAGGAAAACACGATACTCCCACTGTGAAAGTATGACTGCCGTAATTTACCTACAATAATACAACACTTGAAGCAAGGGGAGGGGCATGTAAACTCCTGGACAAAAAATGTTAAGTTGGTTTTACATAAACCCAATTCTGTCATCTCAGTTTGCCATCCCCACTCTAGCCATCCCTATCAAACTATCTCTCCTCGGAACATTCTTGAGGGGTCTGCGATGTCGCTTAGGCTGTGAGTTGGTTGGACGAATAGAGAATAGAGAATAGGTTTTTTATCGCTAAAAACGTCTATCGGTCTATTCGGCCCAAAAACTCATGACTTTGTTCCCTCCAATAGACCGATAGACACTCCATTTCTATTCTCTATTCGGTTTCGGCGAATTCGAATAGACCAATAGAGGGCTCTATTCGGTGTGTCGAATAGCCATTTGAGAATAGACCAATAGCTCTTTTTTATCGCCCATCACCATCAATTTACGGTGACGATCGTGGCACCTCTTCACATAATCAACTCTGCTCTCTCCACACATCACGTCCATCTTCGGAAAACAGACACGCACGTCACGTCACTGGTCGTGCAACAGGCGGCAACACAGGTACCTACATTGAGACACTCTTGCCGCACTATGGAGCTCTCTATGAAAGAGTTTTCTTGTGACGTCGTCACGATGGATAGCTACATTGCTGAATTGGAGGCTGATGGTCTCATCACCATGGACAGTTATATGACCGAATTGCAAGCACATGGTTTGCTAACTGTTGACTCCTACCTCGCTGATGTAGAGGCAGAGTTATTAGACTCTGAATTCAACATGGACGAGGAAGAGTTAGTTGAAGACCCTCCCAAAGAATTGAAGCCACGAGCCTCGAATGCTTATGAATTCCAATTTGGAAATGTTTATGAGGCAAATTGGTACCGTAAGTACCTCGAGCCTTCTGTTCGTGAACGCACTTATCACCTTTCTTCCAGAGACCGCTTTGGAGATTTCCGTTGTCTATTTAGGTTGACATTGACTAAAGTTGATGAACTAGTGTCTCGATTTATTGAGAATGGCTGGGTGTATGAGACAAAGCATTGCAAGTCAGAGGAAGAAATGTATGTACGTACGGAGCTCTTCATTCTTGGAGCTTTGAAAGTCCTCGCCAGTCATGCTCCCTTTCGTACCCTGAAGGTCGACAAGGAAATCAGCTTCGAAGAGCATCGGAAGTTCTTCCATCACTTCATATCAAGGATGTACAGCATCCAAGGCGACTTTATCCAGTTCCCTCCGACAATGGGTGAGTTAAAAGATGTGATGCAACCGTATGTTGAAAACTTTCTTCCTGGTTGTGTTGGCTCTGTGGATGTAGTCCACGTGAAATGGAGCAAATGCCCTGCAGGTGACTACAATTGGGTGAAGAGTAAAGAGGGATATCCTTCGGTTGCATTTGAGGTGGTGACAGGTTATGATCGTCGAATCCTTGGTGTGTCTGAAATTCATTTTGGGACAAGGAATGACCAACAAATTGTCAAGTCAGATAACACCGTTTCACTCATAACAACCCTATTCGTCATCATCGCTGGATGGTACTCCAGTCTCACTTCTACGATTACCAGTCTCTTCCGTTTGGATGGTCCTCAACACATCAGGGTCAGGCAGTTTTTTTAACAAACTCATAATTGTTTCATGATACTTCTCTTCGCCCATAATGGAGATGAACGAATCTTTGTTCTCTTGGTACAAGCGGAGTTGGCTAGAGACAAGGTCATTCTGGGACTTTACAACTCTCATTTGCCCAATCGTGTATCGAGTCTTTCTCTGCCGTTCCTCATCCTCATCAAGATTGTTTTGATTTCTCTTACGAGCTACGGACGTCTCCTCACGTTCCGTCTGAACCCTAGCAGCTGCACTTCTGCGTTGGTTCTCTGGTTTGTCCTGGATTCAGAGTGGAGCAAATTGTCACAACATCTTTATTCAAACGGTGAACCATCGCCGCCAGAAGACACCGAGTGTTTGCACCTTTCAACCAATAATCAACCGGTACATGCTGTACAATTTCCTCATCACTTAATCCTTCACATTGCGCTTCCTATGAAATGGAAGAGGATCAACAGTTGAGTGGACACGTCAGCCAAAAAAACAAATGACGATCGACTTACGTATTCTTCTCTGAATCTGTGGATGACAAAAATCTTGTAAACGTCCATCAATTGATGTCCACTGGGAATTGTGGCTAAATTCTTTGGCAACTTGGGAAAGTACTTCGTACGAAGCTCTTTCCTCCAATCCTCAAACTTCTTCCAGAGGCGATCTCCAGTCATGTCTTTCTTGGCATTGTAGAGACACTGTGTCATCTCTGTTGACAAACTGGGTCTAGCGAAATCACTAGGTGAGAAGCCACGTAGAAGGTTGTGGTATCGCTCGAGCATCATTCGGTTGCGAACTGCCACGGTGGTTGTTCTCTCAGAGGTGACAGAACCTCCAGCCTCAATCAGTAAACAAATTTCAACATTCTGCCGTGTCACATGATCAATCTTGCATCCCCGTAGAAAGTGCATGATCCTCTGGTGGATAGAGAACTCTTCTGCGGCGTAGGTTCCGTCATATTCTTCCGAATCTACGAAGAATATCAAACTGTGAGGAGTGTCGTTGGGTACACTCTCTTCACTACTGCTACTGCTTGGAACCTGGTCATCGGATCCAGTTTTCTTGGGGTCGAATAATTAGAACCGGAATGAGACGACCCGGAAGAGTTAACGGAACTAACACTACTGGCGACAGGAGGGGGAAGAGGAGGGAGTTGCGTGCCAGAAACATGAGTCTCCTGGGAGTCTTCAAAAGGGTTCGTGAGCTGAGATCCTGGCAGCGATTGAGCCACGGGGACAGTGACTGCAATTGGAGGTACTGCGCCCGCGCTATCCCTCTCAGAACGCCCAAGGACTAAGTTGGTACCGGCAACAACGGGACGGCTGTCGTCATTACCATGAGCGTAATTTGACGCTCTGCTGGATGGTCGATTTCTTGTGGGTATGCGTCTGGCAGAAGGAGAGGGGGTGCGCTCACGGCGCGACCCACTGTAGGACGCAGATTTACCAGTGCCCGCGAGGAAAGAGTGGGGTGGGGCAAAGAGATTTCACAATGGAGTTGATGGCGGAGGGGAATCTCATGGTTGCGAGCAGAAACGTGAGCACGAGACGATGTCAGTGAAAAATGGGAAAAATGAGAACTCTATTGCTCTGTTGAGCTATTTGCTGTTCGAGCGAACGAACCTTGTCGTGACGCTCGTCTAATAGAAATTAATTTTTTTATTTGCCAAAAAACCTATTCTCTATTCTCTATTCGTCCAACCAAGTCACAGCCTTAGGCCGATCCTTACGGGGCGGTGGAACGTAGAACGAACATCGCATTTTTGGGTTCTACGTAGGCATTTACGAGCCTTATGGTGACGTAGACGAGGAAGCAGAACACCTGAGAATGGGTTATCAGTCAACGAATTTGACGCGAGCGATTTGCTCTGCGTCGGGCCGACGTAGAGCAACTTGATGTACCGTCTACGTTCCACCGCCCCGTAAGGATCGGCCTTAGGTCCTCTTGATCAATATTGGCATGCCACACCACCGGGTCAAAGTATGGCAAGATAACTGACAAAATAGTGGTCTTCAATGGATTCTAACTGGTATCCAATGAATGGCGCGTTAATCGAACTAATCAATTTATTCTGGCGATTACACTGATTCCACTGCTTCATACTCGAAGATCATTGGCAATATCCCAGTTCCGGCAGATTGGTTTGGGCTGTTGTGGGAGGTTGCCCGTCGTTCTGTTATGTTGCAACAAATCGCAACCTGATCTCTAAGCATTGTACAATACTCTAGGTTGTACTCTACGTACGCACAGCTGTCCAATTCCCCTCCAATTCCCTCTAGTGAAAAATATCAACTCACATATTATTACCAATCAATATTATGCTGGGAATACAAAGAAACCATGAGTCACCCCCCTTTAGATCCACCTCCCTTCGATCCGCCCGTGATCCGTAGATGTATCGGAACCCACGTTCGGATACAAAACCACGAGGCTTTGGAAAAAGTACTCATATTGACCACTGTCTTGTGTTCCGTGGAGAGTCAATTAAACGCCAACTACAACGCAAATCAGGCACTCAATTCACATCAAGAGGACGACAGTGAAGAAGATAATCGGGGAGATACGTCAAGCAGCAGTGAATATATGAGTTCTTCCTCTGGGACGTCATCTGGCGAAGAGGACTCCGACAGCGACGCGGGTAGTGGCAACGATGTCAACAGCCGAGCACAGAATGGATGTGCACCGCAATGCCGCAGGGGGAACGAGGAGAGGAATAGACTGAAAGCTTTTTGGTTTAGGAGAGATCCGATACGTAAGGTCCGTCCATTTCCATGTCTCCCCCAATATTTGCAATTTTCATCATTGAAACGTTTATGTCCATTGCACATATTTGTCTTCTGCAGAACCCCCACGGGGTGTTTACCACCGACATATTATACGCCAGAGTCCTCCACAAAGCCGACCTATACTGGGTGCAACTGACGAAGAAGTTGCACTAAAGCGGGTGTCTTGGAGATGCATTCAAGCTTGCCAAGACAACCGATTATCTGAGGACTTCGTTAAAGAAATATCTGCTTTACAATATTTATCTCAATGGCGGACGAAAGAGATGCCCAATGATGAAACTCATGTTATAACGGCGGATACAGTTATGTGTGATGAGGATTATTTGTATGCTGTCATGCCTTTTTGTAGAGGTGGGGATTTGTGTCAGAGAGTAGCGGAGAGCGAGAGATTTACTGATACCGCCTTATGAGAATTTTCCCAAAGAACTTAACACATGCTTACATTGCATACTGCACAGAGAACCATGTGGTGGTCAAATTGGCATAACTGATGAAATTCAAGATATAGATGAATTGACAGAGAATGGAGAAGAAATGAACGTTAACAAGAAGCTTTATTATTTTAAAACTTTCACAAAAAATATTCTTGCTGCATCTTCCTATTCAGTATCTGGTGATGAAGTTACCCATCTTGATGATGAAAGAACAATTAACACTTCATTTAGTATTCAGAAGAAAAGTAAAGTGGATACTAATGTAGCACCATTGAGTGTCTTCACAACTCAAAGATTGAAAACCAAGTTGATCATAGTTTTATGTCAGTGCATCCATTGAGTCAATGAAGGGCAAGTCAGAGAGGGGATTGGTGTCACAAGAAAGATGGAAGAAAACCCCTCGTTGAGAGATGGTCCAGCTGTAGAGTGCAAACACTTACCCAAAACTGTACCCATTGAACTTCAACAAGGAAAGGATACCAATAAGAGGGATATAATCATGACTTGTCAAGTCTAAAATGGCACAATGAAAGACAACTGGTTGGTATCAAGAGGACTAATAGCTGGTAGCAGGAGCTGATAAACTTTGCAATAATGGTACATGATCCCAGAGAATGAAAAATTGGAGCTCAATAATTTTCAGAAAACTTAAAAGTAAGAATCTGTTTACAGCTAGAATGGCAGAGGATGGGATGCTGGAAGCTTCTGAAGTTACAATACCAAGCAACTACACATATACAATAAACCATGTTTTCAGGATTAATACTGGGAATGGCAGAATTGGGCAAAAAGGTTTAGCTCCTCAATGTTGGATAATGATGTAACAGAAGTCATCAAGTAGTACTATGATGATGAGGTGACATCATTGTGCAATTATTAGGGTACATTATTACATTAGGATTTGATGCTACTATTCTGTGTCCTTTTCTCATTGTAAGGGAAGTGACTTGGAAGTGACATACCCCCTAGAGGAACCAAGCAATGCTGGTGGGTTTACAGATTCCTATCCAGAAAACTTAATAGAAATTTTGCTATACCCAGACTCCAGCTACCTGAAATCTAATACACACCCTATTTTGTACAATGTGTACATGGTTGACATATTTTCTTTTCTCCCAGCTCCCAAGACACCGCAAAGAAAACACCCCTATCAATATGCAGGGAAGGGTGAGTTCACCCATTGCTATCATGTTCAGTTTCTTCAGTACTTTTTGCATCCAAAATCAACTCCTAACTTGTTTGTGAAGCCTCAAAAATACAAAGGAAAGAATGTCAGTGCAGCTAGAGAAAGAACACACATCAAAAATTGAGAATGTAAGAAGACTGTGGGACAGGGAAGGCAAGGGGACTGCAAGACATGGAGACACATTTGGGAGGGGTAGCATTTGAAATGATGAGATACAATGACTGCTGAATGAGTGTTTGTGTCATTGTGGTGTTAGTTACTTTTCCTGAATTAATGCAGTATAACACAAACAAAAAACACAACACTTGAAGCAAGGGGAGGGGCATGTAAACTCCTGGACAAAAAATGTTAAGTTGGTTTTACATAAACCCAATTCTGCCATCTCAGTTTGCCATCCCAACCCTAGCCCTCCCTATCAAACTACCTCTCCTCAGAACATTCTTGAGGGGTCTGCTATCTCACTTAGATCCTAGATCAATATTACAAGCTGCCGCTGCAAGATTTTTTAGCAGCTGTGGGAGCCCGCAAAAAGGAATTCGCCTTGTTTAGTTAAAAAGAAGATATAACAGTGACCTCCAGTTAGTGTGCACATCGCGGAAGATATAACAGTATCCGCCAGTTAGCGTGCACGCCGGGCTCGCTTCGCTCGCACTGCGCGCACGGGCACGACTTTTTTAGTGCTGTGCTTTACAATATAGCACCGCGCACGGGCACGACTTTTTTAGGCCCGTTCTGTCAATCCTATTTATTGCCTATTTTGGGCGGCCTCATTTGATTTGGCGATACTCTTTATAGGCTCGAAGGAATATAGGCTGTAAACAGGCAAACACCTCTTTCAGAAGCAATAGATATGAAAAGAGGTTTTTGATCCTATTTATTTTACTATTCAGATGTGACACGACATTTTTATACTTTTTCCCCGTTCATGTGCACGACAAAAATGTGAATCCACCCCGCCACGTGATTCGATGTCACATCAACATCGAGAGTGCCAAAATGCTTGCCTATTTAGGGCAGTCGAGTCAAAAATAAATAGGCTGCAATCTATTTATAAATAGGATTGACAGTGCTTTACATTATATTAAATAAATCGAGCTTCGTGAAACGTTTTAAGTTGTGTGTACAAAATTTTTGGTCACGCTATATGTTGAATTTAGATATATTTTTAAAGGTAACGAAATGTTGAGTGATCAGGACTACCCATGCCTGTGAAACACAAAAAACATTTATTTACAGGTATTTGCTATAAATAAAGCACCCTGGTGTCTATAATATTCAAAAGTGAAAAAAGTGTCTCATGGAGAAAAAGAAGGAAAAGAAAAAGTCTCGGTTGTTGACAAATTAAGATTTTTCAAGAAAAAATCTTGATTGTCATGCCACAACACTGGGTCAAAGTATGGCAAGTTAAAATGACAAAATAGTGGTCTTCAATGGATTCTAACCGGTATCCATTGGAGGGGGTGTCAATCGAACTACCGTAATTACCGGTGTATAAGAACCACCGGTGTATAAGATCCACCACTGCAAATTGACCCATTTCACGGACATTTTCCGTTTTGGCCAGTTAACACACTCTGTTGACTATAAACCTTGGTCATTTAGATTCTCCTCATTGGGAGCAATACGCCCATATGTATTGGTCCACATGGGTCCCATTATTCGCTGAGTTACAGTACTATGACTGAAAACTCACCCCTTATCACGCACACAACAACCACACACATCACACAACATCTCTAGCACACAACAATCAACCTTCGGCGGGAAAGAGAGTCATACAGTACTTGTACCTTACATGACAAGTAAATAGGGGACTTACTTCAGATACATTTATTTATTCATGGCGATAGGGACACTAGCTTGATTCGTAATAGGAACCACTTATTGTATCTTTTGTAAATGACCCGACATTTTCCGGTTCTTATACACCAGTAATTACGGTAATCAGTTTATTATAGCGATTATACTGATTCCACTGTTTCATACTCAAAGATAAATGGCAATATCCCAGTTCCGGCAGATTGGTTGACGTTGGTTGTGGGCTGTTGTGGGAAGTTGCCTGTCGGTTGCTGTTCAAGGGATCTCTTTCTGCTATTGCAACAAAAATCACAACCTGATCTTTCTAAGCATTGTGTAGTAGATTGTACTCTACGTACGCACCGCTGTCCAATTCCCCTCCAATTCCCTTTGATCCCTCTCTACCGGTGACAACTATCAACTCACATATATTATTTATGCTGGGAATACAAAGAAACCATGAGTCATCCCCCTTTAGATCCACCTGACTTCGATCCGCCCGTGATCTGTAGATGTATCAAAACCCACGTTCGGATACAAAACCACGAGGGTTTGAAAGAAGTACTCATATTGACCCCTGTCCCACATGAAGAGGACGACAGTGAAGAAGATAATCGGGGAGATACGTCAAGCAGCAGTGAATATATGAGTTCTTCCTCTGGGACGTCATCTGGCGAAGAGGACTCCGACAGCGACGCGGGTAGTGGCAACGATGTCAACAGCCGAGCACAGAACGGATATGCACCGCAATGCCGCAGGGGGAACGAGGAGGAATAGACTGAAAGCTTTTGGTTTAGGAGAGATCCGATACGTAAGGTCCGTCCATTTCCATGTCTCCCCCAATATTTGCAATTTTCATCATTGAAACGTTTATGTCCATTGCACATATTTGTCTTCTGCAGAACGACCACGGGGTGTTTACCACCGACATATTATACGCCAGAGTCCTCCACAAAGCCGACCTATACTGGGTCGCAACTGACGAAGAAGTCGCACTAAAGCGGGTGTCTTGGAGATGCATTCGAGCTTGCCAAGAAAACCGCTTATCTGAGGACTTCGTTAAAGAAATATCTGCTTTACAATATTTATCTCAATGGCGGACGAAAGAGATGCCCAATGATGAAACTCATGTTATAACGGCGGATACAGTTATGTGTGATGAGGATTATTTGTATGCTGTCATGCCTTTTTGTAGAGGTGGGGATTTGTGTCAGAGAGTAGCGGAGAGCGAGAGACTTACTGAAGACCAGTCTCGAGATTGGTTTCGGCAGATTTTAAAGGTAGCATCGCGTGCACTGTATGGATTCGTGCATTCCCTTTGACAGACTGATTATCTTCGTCGTCGCATCTTTTCTATGGACTTAGGGTCTCGAAACACTGCAGAGGGCTCGCATATGTCACCGAGACTTATCTCCAGAAAACGTCATAATTATGGACGGCACAGCTCTTGTGATTGACTTAGGAATGTGTCTGAGAATTCCATACACCAATGAAGAAAGATATTTGATTTCAGCCCAAAATCCATGTGGAAAGCTTGTGAGTAAAGGAGAGTCAGTGTTATGTGTGTTATTCTGATCTAACCATGGAGGGGTTCAACTTTCATTTTATTCATTCGATGCCAATCTTATTCTACAGCCGCACATTGCGCCAGAAATATACAAAAAACTTCCCTTCGATGGTCATGCGATTGACGTTTGGGCTGCTGGCACTGTGTTACTCTTTATGCTAACTGGTAAAAGACTTCCAAATCCACCACTGATTGATAGATATTTTGAAGGAGTTGAACTGGGTTTGAGCTATGAGGCAACTGATTTGCTCCGAAGAATATTTCGGTTGGAACCTAACGATCGATTGACTTTGCAACAAATTCAACAACATCCTTTTGTCACCCAGAGGTGAATCATGTCGTCACAAGGTCACAATTTTTAATGAAAAAAATTGATCGAGGATCATTTTTGGCGAACGGGCCTTCCTTTCCACCGCCATGTCTGATGAGTTACTAAGATGCATGCTTAATAAGAAAGCCGAATGCTCCCAAAAATTGTCAATTAAC
This sequence comes from Cyclotella cryptica, assembly GCA_013187285.1. NCBI lineage: Eukaryota > Bacillariophyta > Thalassiosirophyceae > Thalassiosirales > Thalassiosiraceae > Cyclotella > Cyclotella cryptica. Next base: position 399,215 of record JABMIG010000005.1, read on the forward strand.
AAGGGCGAGAAGAAATATTTATTATCAGGATAAAATAATCAACGAATATACTATGTATCAGTTCAAGTGGCCGCAAGACCAGGAGTATGCTTTCTTCGTGAGTGGAGCCTTTCAGTGAATTGAGCGTAATGGACACAACTTTAAGCCTTCCAACACTAAATGAAAGACTGACCTGTGTCTCGTTATTCTCATGTACAAGGGGAGAGAAGTGATGTATCATCACCAAAGCATCACTAATCTTAACATCCTTAAGTGTTTAAGTCAATATTCCTAGCCAAATCAAGATGGATAGACCTTATCATTTTACAAGAAGGAACAAAGTGTTGGGATCTCAGTTGGGCTTCAAGTTGGAAATTCTGTGGACTCCTCAGTGGGCATGCTACTCTCTGATGGCTGAACACTAGGCGTAAAGGAAGGTACCTCACTTGGAGTAGCAGTTGGGGCAACACTTGGCATAGCAGACGGCTCAATACATCTAACTGCATCATCTTGATATACTAAATCTTCGTTGTTCTTGCAATCACGATCACTGTACTCATCACAAGTTGCAGAGGGGATTCCTCCATTGTTTACAATATACCAATTCACGCTACATGATGCAACCCCAGAAGTGTCCGTATCATTGAGAAGTGACAACGCAAGCTCGACGTTTTTGTATATTGTGTTTTGCTTTAATACTTGTCTGAATTCCTTATTTTGAAAGCCTGCTACTTCACACTTCCGTTCATTCTTTCGTCGTGTGTTTCGTCTACTTTGAGGATGTCCATTGTTACCGTTTTCAAAGCTCTCCAGCTCCTCTCCCAAGGCTTCGTCAAATACATTTCTCCGCCTCGTACTTGGACGAACAGGTCGCTTGGGTCTGTTTTGTTGATTTGCGCTTGGTCTGCGAATTAATTGGTTAAAAATACAAATGTAAACGATACGATTGTGCGTTTTGGACAGCATGCATTAGAATCATTTTCAACTCACCTTTGTGGTCGACTAATTTCATGGTTGGGAGAAAACATGACAAAATGAGAGATGGCAACAAAAAATGAAGAGTACACTACAAAGTTTGATTCTAATCACCTTCCAAAGCTAATGTTTCCGGGCCTCACACCACTCCCGGGCCTAGAACCGCCAACATCAGCTGGTGGACGCGGGAGATTAACGAGTCCTCGCCTACCACACTCAGATAATTCACACCCGATACTATTACAAAAACCTCCTTGATCGCCGTTAATCGAATCTTGTGAACAGCACAAGTGATGATTCGCAGAGTTGCAGGTATCAAGCAATTGCAAATCCCTCACCCTCGGAACAGTGGCATTACCCCATTTCTCCTCCATCATCCTTCTTCTCACACGAGCTTCCTTCTCCAGCTTATTATTAAATTTCGTTTTCGTTCGAAAAACGACCTCCACCTTCAAAGCCGTCGTGGCAGCAACCCTCCCATCCGCTCCTCGCACAATCTCTTCCGAAATTGCATCCTCATCTAAGAACACACACATGGGATAAAAGGTATCATCCTCTCCGACATTTTGCTGCAGATACCACAGTACCGTCTCTTCGACACGTATCCGTTCATTGCAATTCAAGTTTTCCGTGGACTGAAGTAAGGTGAGATGCATAAACCCAAGAGTCATGACCTCATCGTTTTTAATGTATGGTTCCGTGTAGGGCACGTGGGGTTCAATATAATCGGGATCGTCGGACGGAGGAGGCCATTTCCCTCTTTGGAGGAAAAGAGCTCCCATGTTATAGGAATTGCGGAGGATGGCATCGCATCCCTGTAGGTCGTTGGTGGGGTCTTCTTCGCGGGAAAGACAGGTTCGAAAGCTGAATGTCATTTGACAATACAGCAGATTTCAGTGAGAAGGTTATTTTCAGACAGATACTGGACATTTATCGTCCGAAACCGCTGCAGACACACAACCAACCTGAGTAAACTCACCGGTCAGGAGGATCCAAGCAAATATTCCTATAGTTTCTATTCTGATACTTGAATTGTTGATGCTTGTTCCCTCCTCGCTTTTGACGTTTGTTCCTCGCGACCCCATTGCCTCGTTTGCCACGTTTCCCATTCCCTCCTCGCTTCCCTCTGCCGTTGTTGCCTCGTTTCCCTCCGCCACTGTTGGCACGTTTGCCCCTCCCATTATTTGCGCGTTTGCCGCGTTTTCTGTCCTTATTGAAGAGTCCTTTCTCTGTGCGCAATCCACGAGACGAGGGGCGTTGCTGTTGCCCCTTCCTAACTTGAACTCCACTTTCATCGTGAACTTCTTCGTCATCTTGTTCGTGGTATGACTCAAGTGAAGCATCATGATCGTAATCATCAAAAAATCGTCTCTGCAGCACCTTTTCAATACGCGTTTCCAACGATTCAAAAGATGTGCGTGGATACAACACCTCTTGAATCTCGTCATCGGTCAAGTAGAATTCTACAGTGGGAAACGGATCGACTTTACCATCGAGCGATCTCCCGTCCTGATGCTGCAGCAGTTCTTTCATGCGCCATTCCGGAAACCATAATTTCTTCCCGTTGACGATGCCCGCATCGGTGCGGTATATGTCTTCGTCGGACGCTACGGTCGAATAGAAGAGGAGCGATAATGGTAGCAGGGTTGCGATCGTCCGCTTCATGCTGTATAGGTTGACGTGTGTATGCGTTTCTTTCGGCACGAGTTTCCGATTATGCGCTCGATTTTGGATGCTGGGGTTTGTTAAAGATGACTCCTGCCCTATTGCAACGATCTAACCTAAATTTATATGCTATCCTTCATGATCACCCCATTGGATTTGACAACACAAAGCTGAAATCATAGCATACAATTATGGTCAAACTTGTTTTCCCAGCCGCCCTTTTAGGCGAAGTATACTTTCGCGATCGTGTGAATCTTGTTCCGAGTACCGTCGGACCATGGAGATAGCATTGAGCTACTTCTACCTCTACTGGCAGATTTTACCACAAAATGACTACGTTGATTTTTTAAAACAGCCTCCAGAAAAGTATCTTCTTCAATTCGTATAGGTATCCAAAGCCGTGAAGCAATTTCTACGGCCCTAAATCTTACCTGGAATAAAGTTATTACAAAACATCAACAAACTTGATCAGCTTTTTGTAGTTACATTTCTATCTTTCATATCTTGAGTGTGTACAACTTACAGGCCAGATCCATGTCAAGAAATAATATAAAGGAGAATTGGAAAAAAGCAGTATCACAACCCCTGCCCCCCTCGGACGCCCACGAGTCAGTGCCACTACCATTGACCCTCCTCATAACATACACCAATTCTACATAATTTTTCACAAAGAGCACCCCTTTGAAAATACTTGGTACTTAATCTATCCAAAAAAGAAGACACATGGGCAAAGTAAAAAGCATACCTGACTAACCCACAATTGTTCATGGGCCTTACTGAATGCGTCATGATCAGTGTGATGAATGAGATGCATTGGATCCCAAGGAGTATGTGCCAAAATTGGCAATATTGACAATTGATGGTCCATGGGTTTGGGGTTGATCAGCTGATATCTGTTTAAGTGATTCACATTGGTGTCAGTCATTGTGGAGGCAACACTGGTGGACTGAAATAGGAATCTTAATAAGTGAAGATACACTAAACCAAAATTATAATATTCAAGCCTACATAAGTTATGTTGGATTAAATACTTAAAAAGTCCTCTTTAGGATGAACCTTAAATCAATTATGAGTTATTTTTTATTTGAGAGATAAATGTCTATGAGAACTTTTTAGATAAGGGATATGGCATCACTAGTTTTATTTTTGTCTGATTTGATTATGTTTCAATACGACTCAAATACAAGTCACAACAATGTGATGGAGTTTGAACATGTGTGATTTTTCACTTAGTATCCATGTCTGGATTTGTTAACAGGCAGGTGAGAAAATCAGGGCACATTGTGTGCTTGTAGACAACCTTCCTTAAGTGTTCCAATGCCTGAACATTATGTTAAATATTTGTACACGTATCAACTACAAGAGTCAGTAAAATATAAGATTCTTTGGCTCTTTCTTTATTTCTTATCTTTACATCAAAGATGGGCAAAGATATGTTATAGCTTGAAGATGTTACCAACTCCAATGTAAGTACGTAGCAAACTAAAAACTCATATTGAAAAATCAGAATCTATATTACAGAAGTGATTTTCAACACTCTGCATTTAGTAGGTTTATGTCTTTCAACAATTGAAATCATATGAATTCACTCTTCTTTACCATTCATCCTAAAGTTTATTGAAAAATCACTTACTACTGTAGATCTTGGTCCATAAGAGCCTACGGATTATAAGATCCATTTCCCCGATTCTCATGACATTTGTATTTTTTACCCATTAAATTGACCCCGGACATTCTAAAGCCATTTGTTATCGATAATTCTAGTCAACAGCAACATGACAATATGCATTGGTCCCAATAAGTCCAATTGGTTGCTGAGTTCTCACAATTTGTCACCACCCCTTATTTCAAACACAATGCACATGGTGAATCGGAGGTGCATCGAGACAAAATGGGAGGTAAATTGGCGCGATGTACAGCACCAACACATAATTTGGTTAATAGGGTGGATACTTATATTTTTTCATGTGTTAGCATCTCTAACTTGGTACGGATTATAAGATAAATGCAAACTTATCTTTTGACATTTCCCGGCTCTTATGAACCGAGATCTACGGTAGTACATTCTAGATTATTTCACAGATATCTTTTCTCTACGCCATGATGCTGTGATCTTGTGTGGAGGTTCTTGGCTTGTTGAGCTACAGTGAGTTTGTTGATGGCTGTATATTGAAGAACTTTGAATTAACAAGGTGAGTGCAATGAATGTGTACATTTTCAAGAAAATTGCACTGGAAAGTTTGAATGGTGATGGAAATAATAATTGTGCAGGAATATGCCCCTGTCAAAAATATTTATTTGATGGTGCACTTTTCATTGATCTAAAAATCATGTGATGGACTTGTTTATAACTGCAGAAATAAACACTATGACATGAGTATGTACCTGACACTATACGAAGATAAAGAGCATAATTTTGTAATGCATTTTATATTCTGCACTGCACAAACCACTGGATTACAAGACCCACTGCGCTAATTTGGTGAATTTGGGCAGACAGTTGTTTTTATCATAGTATCAACACACTTTATTGTTAGAATCATCACGTTTAGACTCAATACCTCCAAAACAATTACATGTACATGTATGTTGTGCCCTGTGGCTCAACGGCTCCACATGGTTGCCAAGAAACCTCCCATGTTGTCATTCAACATTACCACAAGTATCCCACAAATGGATAGTAAATGGATGGCATGGATGAGCAGAGACAGAAGGCATCCCATAGAGGCATCCCTAGAGTAAATAGGGTATGATTTGAGGTCCAAATTTTTTGCTGTGTTACCAAGACTGATTTGGATCGCAGCTTAAGTTCCACAAAAAGTTTCTTCCTGATATTTCCTAGGCTTGCTAAAAGGCTATCCAGATGGCAATAATGCATCAATTTTGAACAGTGTGTTGTGTTGTCCCTTATATGACATTGACCAAGGCAGCTGTATCGCTGTGATGGCAACATTGCTATGTAGAAAACAAGTTTGTCAACAAATTGGACATGTTGAAGCGGCAGTTGTGGCCATGAGAAATCACTGGGGGCTAATCTCTCATGAATTCTGCCTAGATAAGGTAAATAGAAGTAAAACTAGGCCATTTTGTTACCTTTTTCATTCTAACGTAACGACAATGACCCATTAGTCTAGGATACTTGTAGCGAAGTCAACAATCCCCAAATTATCACTATCTCCATGATCAAGTGCTTTTTTTACTTTCTTGCATGTGCCAGTGAAAACAATCACTTGTCATGGCATCCTAGTGATTCTGGCAAAAGGGGTGGTTGGACACATACTTTTGAGATGGGGAAAACTGAATTTCTGCAATGATAACAACACAAAAAGTTCTATCAAAATGTTCAAAGCAATTATTTATGTGTCGTGCAGTTCCTAATAGCCTTGACGATGCCTCTGCCTCAGAGTCATCAGGTTCTGAGCCACTGACTGCTGGCGTCAGTCCCTTTAGCTCTGTCAGTCCCCAATAATTTAGAAATTAAACTTATAATTTTCAAATTACTAGAGACAGAGAGCATCAGGTTATCACGCCCTTCTGCTTCTGGAGAGCTCTACCATGTCCGTCTAACAGGTCGAGCATCTCCCCCGATTCCTCTGCTTCCACTGCGGCTCTATAGTCTCTCTCACCGCCCCGCTCCCGCGGCGCGACCTCCACTCTCATGTCGGCGTCGGCGCCAGCGCCCCCGCCCTCCCTTCGCCGCCTCCTCCAATCCCCAACCCCACTTCACCCCCGACCACCCAAACACCCCCGCCGCTCTCTTACCATCCAACCATCCTCACAGACGTCCCCTTCGACAAAAACACCACGGCTCAAGGCGTTTTCTGCTGCGAACGCTCCGACACCCAGCAAAGCGCCTTCTACTGGACCACCGATCGCCGTGTTTGGAAGGTGGCGTGCCGCCATTTCCAACAATATGGCTACGACACCTTTCACTTCATCCCCTTCTCCTCACGAGACAACTTTCAACGCTACCGGCCTAACTATCCTTTGCACCCTGATCCACTCGTCCCCGTTGCTCACCCTTCTGACGGCGGCGATGCGCTAGCGAATCAGGATGAAGTCAACCCCTCCAACATCTCGCAATCCCCTTCACGTCCGCGTCCACCCACCAACAACCCACGGCGCCGTCCGCCCCCTCCCACGCCTCCGTTCCCTGCGCAGCCACCACCTCCTCCCGCACACCCACCACGCCCAGAATACAACGGCACCGACCCCGCTCTCCTCGTCATCCTGCAAAACCAACAAACCAGTTTAGCCTCGCAACAAGCCAGCATTGAGGCCCTCAACAACACCATCGCGGCCCTCGCTCAAACACAACAACAACAGTACCTCCGTGTCCCACCCCCACCCTTTCCATCCTGGGACGGCACATATGAAACGTTAGAATTCTATCTGGAGCAAATCCAGACCTTCAAACTTCACACATACTTCACCAACGTCACTGACTGGACTACCACCACACCAACAACTCTCGAACAAAGTCTTCACCTCCGCTCCGAACTCTTCACCAAAATCCCAACTAAATACCACGCCATGTTTATCAACGATTCCCATTACGCCACCGATGGCTTCGCGATGCTCCATCGATACCTACAGAAGATCGATCCCAACACTGACACCAACCGCCTCAATGCCCTCGAAGCACTGGCCAATCTCGACTTCCCCGACTCCAAGTCCGCCCACCAACTCTTATCCGAAGCACGCGGCTTGGCATTCTACCTTCGCCACCTCAACATCGACACCATGATGGTCATCAAGATGATGGAAAAAGAAGAGCGGTGTGCTTCGATTGTCTCCAAATACAAGAACGGAGACCCTACCGTCGTCGGTTGCTCCATGACTCGTCTCGGTGAACTGATCGACAGTGAAGAGGACCGCCTCGAGATGTTTAAGGCGTCTTCCTCCGATGCCTCAGCTCGACGCGCCAAGCCTCCTGCCACACCACCTGCTCCCACCAGTCCTACCCCTCCCAAAACCCCAACTGAAACCATGACCGTCGCCTACCCACCGGTCAAAGGTGTATCGTGGAAGACCGTTGGTGCTCTCCTCGAGGAAAACAAAACATGTCCTGTCTGTTTTTCCCGCGATTCCTTCCACATCACTACAGGCTGCCCTGTTTTGGCTCGACACAACAAAGTCCTCACCACAGACGCGGAGGGGGCTAAAGCCGCGACAGACGCCTTTGACGCTCTCATGAAAGCACGTGAGGTGGCCCGCGGCGCAGATGGCAATGGTCGCCGCAATCAACTCGGCGGAGGAAGCGGTGGTGGCCCCCGTGGCTGTCGTGCTACGTCCACAGATAAATTTCCTCTCCCCCCTCCTCCGCCACCTCCCTCCATCCTGAAATACCCTGGCACCCCGACGCGTCCTCCTACTATCTCGCCACCAGTTCCTACTTTGACCCACAACCCCTACGACTCTCTCGCTAATCAATACGTGGACAACAACGAAATCCCCTCTGATTTTGATGACGATGCCGCTTTTGACCATGATTTTTCTACTCAGTCTTCCAGTTATACCCAGTCTACACCAACTGCTCGTCGTGTTTGTTCCCACACTCCATACAACCCCGCTCCCCTACCCCGCTGCAAACACATTACCTCCAGTCTTGCACACGCCGCCAAAACCACCCTCCGGCTCTCCACCATTTCTTCCCCTGTCACGTCTGACTCCGAAGCCTGTGCTGACTCTGGAGCAACAGACACCATGTTACCAGATAAAAAGGCTTTCATTAGCTATCGCCTCACTCCAGGACAATTTGTCTCCTTGAGTGATGGTAGTAAATTAGAACAACGAGGAGTGGGCTCTGCTAAAATATCCTTAAATGGAAAAATTATAATTCTACGAAATGTCCTTCATGTCCCATCCCTCCAAGATCCACTCTACAGCCTCCGTCTCCACCAACAAATGCCGGGTTGCGGATACATCTCCCTGTTCGAAACCGGGTCCCACCTTCTCTTTCCCACCTTCATCCTCGAACTTGACACAACCTTCGACAATATTCTCAGTTACCGATCCATCGGCCATGATCCTACCCCGCACCTTGACTATGCCGAACCCCGGACATATCCGTCCGCCAGACCTGCCGCACTCATACCTCCCGACGATGATGAAGCACGCGACCTCGCTTCAGTCACATATCGCATCCCTGACCCGAAGGCTCTATACAACCCTGACCTCCCATCGCCTCCACCCTTCACTCCACCTACCACACCTGATGCCATCCCACCTCCTGCAACACCCTGTGAAACAACATTAATTCACGATGATGAACTCATCCAGAACTCTCGAGAACCCCTCACCACTTCTCTACTTTCAACCATCCACCATGACCTCTCATCTCTTCCACCCATCCCTCCAGCCTACACCCCTGGCCCCGCCGAGAAACGAACCACTTTCGATGCCCTCAAACTCCACAGGATCTTTGGCTGCTGCCGCTTCCGCAATCAAAACCACATTACCGCCGCATCAGCCAATGCCTCGATCATACACACGGGTGAACTCCCCGCATCTCTTGGAGACTTCACCACCATCAACAAGCCACCGCGTGGAAAACCCTTAACCAAACGTCGCAAATACCTCGACAAAGTCCACATGGACATCGTCTTTGGCGACTGCCTCTCTCTGGTTGATGTTGCAACACGATACACTTGGATTTACGGTTTGCAAACACTTACCTCCAATGAGATTGTTGCCGCCTTGCAAGACTTTCGCTCCGACACTCATGGCCTCCCAAAGACCTTCCACTCAGACTTCGATCAAAAACTAATCGGTGGTAAGGCTCTTCGTTGGATTAAAGAGAACTCCTCCCGCCTCATTGCCACACCCTCAAACCGCCAGTCTTCCAACGGACTGGCTGAACGCACTTGGCAATCCATGGTCCGCATGGCCAGGGCATACACGACAGAAAAACAAGTGGGTCGTGAGTTTTGGTGGTTCGCAGTACAACATGCAGCACATATGCTCAACCAAATCCCAGGACGCCTCGGCCGCAAACTCACCTCTCCATTTGAACTCGTCTATGGTACCAAACCCGACTCCACAACTTGGTTTGAACTCTTCTCCGTCGGCGTCTTTGCCCAGGACTCTGAGGACGGCGAAACTTCGCCGCGAACACAAGCTCAAACGTTAGCTGGCATTGCTGTTGGCCGCGACAATCGCGCAAACACTGTCATCTTCTATAACCCACTCACCAAGAAGTACTACCGCCCTCCCACCTTCAAACTCGATGAAGGTCGCCTTCCCATCACCGTCTTTTCCCAATCCGTCCAATTCGAGGGGGGCATCTCTTGTGGTTTAATCCGAAACCGCTCTGCCCCTGCCCCTGAACCCTTCCCACCGGGCACACGCATCACCCTCATTCGTGACGGCAAGCCCACCAAAGGCACTGTTGCCAACGTCCCTCTCGCTGACCCCACCACCTTTGACACGAACCTCCTCTCCGGTCCTTCTGTAGATACATTCAGGGAGACAAAATACGTTGTCAATTTAGACAACGGCACAACAACTGAATGCCTTTTCGCTGAGTTAGCCCCGAAAGACTCACCTGTCGATTCCATCTTATCTCCCGACACCACCGACCCCTTCGCCACCCTTCCACGTATTCTCCAACGAAACGCCAAAATCACCATCGACCATAACGGCCAATTTCACAAAGGCTATCTTGCACATGACCCCACCTCCGGTTACTCCTTCGTCTTCAAACGATCTCCTCAATCGAAGAAGATTGCCTGGTCAGTTCCTCTACCAGATTTCCCACGTACCTGGTATTCTCTGGTAGCCGAGGACGTCATCATCCCAGGACATGGGACAATCAGCAGCTTCCTCCGTCCTAACTCGTCCAACAACGCACCTTCTGCCTCCCACGTCTCCGCCGTAAACCTTCTCCACCTATGCCCACCTTCCCTTGCCAAAGCCCTACACCCCACAAACCCCGACCGCCACATCTGGCTCGCATCCTATCAGGAAGAAAAAGGGGGGTTAGAAGCACATGGCGTGTATGAGAAAATTTCCAAAACGGATTACCTTCATCTGCGGCGGTCCGGCCGCATCGGCAAGGCCCTGCCATCCATGTGCGTCCTCGTCATTAAGCATGACAAAGACGGTAATCCCGTCCGCGCCAAATCACGCATTGTGGTCTTGGGAAACTTCGAAGATCGCATTTACGAGAAATCACAACGCTACGCACCTGTCCTCAAATACTCCTCTCTCCGATTACTTCTCGCCAAGTCCGTACGCGCTAAACGGGTCCTCCAACAGGGTGACTGCAAAAACGCCTTCTGCAACGCTAACCTTCCAGACGACGAAGCCACCGTTGTCAAACCACCTGTTGGGGACCCCGCCTTCTCGAACACCGAGTACTGGTACCTGAAAAAGACCCTTTACGGCTTGCGCCGTAGCCCCTTCCACTGGTACAACATGATCACGACGATTCTCAAACAAATCGGACTTACTGCCTCTCCTCACGATCCCTGCCTCTTCTCCGGGATTGTCATCAATCCCGACTCCGCAAAACAACACAACATACCCCGTCCACATTCACCCGTGTCCGTTCTCGATAATACACATTCGCCCGTTCCTGCTCCATCTACCGTCCGCAAACCCATCCACGTTGGCCTATACGTGGATGATTTCGTTTTCTTCAGTGAAGACACAAATGAGGAGGAAATCTTCAAACAAGCACTCACCAAAGCTTCCAAAGTCCAAGTGGACTTTATGGGCACCGTTGACTACTTCCTGGGCACCGCATTCAATTGGACACGGCATTCCGATGGCAACCTCTCGGTCTTGCTCTCTCAATCGGCCTTCATTGAATATGCCGCTCACCGTTTTGCCATCAACAAACTCACTCCCACTCCCAACATGACTCCCTATCGCTCCGGCATCCCCATCGACTCTATCCCACCTCCTGCTCCCAAAGACCCTGACCTCAAACGGCGCACTAAATGCTATCAAGGGATCGTTGGATGCATCAACTGGTTGGCAACATGCACCAGACCAGACATATCCCCGGCACTCACCTTTTTGGCTTCTTACAATCGTAACCCCAGCCACGAACACTACAAATCCGCTATCCACGCGATGAAATACCTGTACTCCACGTCCGAGTATGGCATCTCCTTTCACTCCTCCGCTCAACACACCATCCAGGCATTTAACCACTTCCCTCATCACCACGACAAAGAAGCCTACTCGGACGCTTCCCCACCCCTCCCCTCCCCCGCGGACTGTAACAATCTCACGGCTTTCAGCGACGCCTGCTAGGGAGGGCAATTTAGCAACGCCGACGGCACACCTCTTGAATTGTTCAAATACCGCTCCCTCTCCGGCTACATCATCTGTTGCACAGGAGGACCCATCGCATGGAAGTCCATCCGGCAAAATCAGACAGCGAACAGCTCCTGCGTCGCTGAAATCAACGCCACCCACGAATGCGTCAATGAAATTTTGTCAATCAAACATCGCGCCATTGACCTGGGTTTCCCTGATGCGCATTCTACCATCCCAGTCTACAACGACAACAAAGCCGCCGTCAACTGGGCCGCCTCCGTCACGCTCAAAGGCACAAAACACATCAACCTCCACGAGAATTGTGTGAGCGAAGCGCACCAATCTGGCGTCGTCACCGTCAAACACATACCTGGTGTCATCAACGCCAGCGATCTCTTCACCAAAGAGCTCCGCCATGCCGCCCATTTTCGTCAGTGTAGGGACTCCTTCATGGTCTCCAAATCGAACTTTATGAGGCACCAGCACTGTGTCCCTTCCCATCTGGCAGATCGTGCGAATCTTCCCTACTACAGTATCCGTAGTGCGCTGACACCATCAGAACTCGCCTCGACACTGCCCTCTTCACCCACTTCGGGACCCTCTCCCAAGGTGGTGTGGGCCGGCCTCACGGCCGGCTCAGCTCGGACTGTCTCCGACAGGCCGTCCGTCATCAGCTCCGAAAGGGGGGTGACGATGCCTCTGCCTCAGAGTCATCAGGTTCTGAGCCACTGACTGCTGACGTCAGTCCCTTTAGCTCTGTCAGTCCCCAATAATTTAGAAATTAAACTTATAATTTTCAAATTACTAGAGACAGAGAGCATCAAGCCTCCTAATAGCCATTCATGTGTCGTGCAGTCAACAACCAAGATAGTGTACGGTACCTTAAAGTTTCATGTTAGTGTTCTACAAAGGAATCTTTATTATCGCCAAAATTCAACTGTGCCCTATCGCTGTTGATGAGACAACAAGCTGACAACATGCAACACATTCGTGCACCCATTTCCGTGAGGCAGGAGATTCTCATAGCTGATTTTTAAGTGTTGGTGCCTTTGATCCCTCTTGCTAGCTCTTGCTATAGTATCCGCTGGATCATCTTCTGTTCAAACCATCATTGCAGAACTTGAGCAAACGTTCCTGCATTGAGCGGCACAACAATAATCCATAAATAATAGTACTCCATTCCGGTTCCGCCACCTCTCTTCGACAGGCATAGTCATAGCATAGTCATCATGGCGCCCCCTCCCATCACGAACACCAACCTAGTGGGCGAAATTCCCCCCACTTTCCTCCCCACCAACACGGACGACAACGACAACGAGAACAACAACGGTGGTATTCAAATAATCGACGAGGAATCCTCCCTATCAACCGCCACCTCGCTCACCTCCATCATCACCTCGCACACACCGCACACTCTTCGCACCGGCGTGGATACTGCCGATGTCTCCTCTCCGTTCCGAGAGGATGCCGCCGCCACTGACACGACACAAAACCATCGCAACACCAACACCATCAACGCCAGCAGCAACGTCCATGCCGCATTCACACCCAGAGCACGCTCCATGTCCGTACCCAACGCAGTCATCCTCCATCCCACCTCGGCCAGTGCAGTACGAACGTCATCGGCCACACGTTCAAATCCACTAACTCGTACGCCTATGCGTCATGCGAGTCCGTTGTTGGTTACCGGCCGGTACTTGTTTGCGACTGCTGTGAGTGTTGGGAATGAGGATGGTGTGGAGGAGGAGGATCGAGATGTGCGACGGGATGTAGGAGGTGATGGTGTGGGAGTGAATGGGGGAATTCCGGAGGAGGTGGAGGAGGGGAGGGGTGAGTGTTTTTGCAATGCGGGGGATGATTGTTTGACATTATTTGATTCATTTGGAGAGAAGCATTCTTTCCATTATTCTCAAATCTGCGAGCAAGTCATGTGTTCCTTGGAGTCTCGATGTATTTATTGTGCAATGCCACTGGCACTGCGTTGATTTTCAAAACCCCCATCATACAAACCCATGTCGCATACCATTCCAAGCAGGAAATGAACCAAACCCAGCGATTCGACGTGCCGGACATTTCCTCCACCGACACCGTCTCACCACCGCCCACTCCTCCACTCCTAACCAAATCACTCGTCCAAAACAAATGAGCACCAAACAATTACCAAGTCATCGCAAAATACGTCGATGGAACAACGATCGATTCATTGGGACTCATTCCGAGAATCATGGAGTGATCCATCCCGTGGTGGTGAGAGAGGGGGAGGAGTGGTACCAGGAGTATTGGATGCCGAATTATCCCAGGGAATATCGGAGTGAATTTGCACGGTGAGACATTGTATTGTTGTTTAGAATGCGCAAGAATTGGTGTGTGCTCGATGGAACGCTGACACGTTGGTATCATGTTGCAAATCGTGGTGAAATCGGCAAGACTTGTCAATGATGAAACCCAGAGAGGACAGCATGCCCGTGAGCGTTTCATCAAGGGAGAAGTAGTCGCATCCCACTTTGAAACGAAACACGGCACACATCCCATTCCCAAGCAATTCCAGGGAATATCCCAAAGCAATGTTGGCAACCAATTATATCGCAGGTTGTCCCCACGCATTCGATCCATACTCTCTCGATGTTACGATAATAGTGCTCCCCCCTTGGACGCCGCCTCTACGACCAACCGCCATCGAACCTCCCTGGCAATTCAAGCCATTTCTGCCTTTGAAGCATACCTCATATCTTGTACGTTTCAATCCAAAAAATCGGTCGTTCCGTCCTGTGGATTCCCTCCCCTCCTTTCTGTGGATACCTACCAAGTGTTGGAAAAGGTCCTCTGTGCACCGCCCGATTTGGTTATAAAAAAGAATAAGAACAAGACTACCCAAGGAGTTTCTACCATCCCATCCATTCATTTCTACTTTGCCGATGGTCCCGGCAGAGCCCAGGATGACACCACCAACAACAACAACTGCCGAAATAATGGTGCGTTTTACCGTATCTTACTCTATGCAGTGTGCAATTTCCACGGGTTGGTGGCATCCTCGTACGCGTTGGATGGTAACAAGAAGAAACCAAGAGGCTTTCGTGGAAACAGGGGGGACAGCGTGAAGATTGTAACGGTTCAGAGTGGTGTTGTTTTGGGTCCAGAGTTGAAGTTGTTGAATTTTGTGGATTGTACGTCTAGTTCTTGATATTATTTGTTAAAAGATAATGTGTCTGTTGTTGTACATGTTCAGTGTTTGTTACACGGTGTTTCCGATTACATCATGCAGAAAATTCACAAGCCTTCCCGCAATCTTCTCAGCATTTTTATTTTACTCAAAAGCATGGGTTTCAAGCAGGTTGTATTGTTCACTGCTTACTATGGTGCCGTATCCCATCTGGAACCGTGTAGGGTAGAGGAAAGAAATAAACAATCAAAAGACAAAAATGGTTATACCAGTTCGAAATTAAAGTAGGCAGTTGATCAGACACTCATTCATCTCAATTCCTCTTTTTATCTAAACTGCTAGACCAATTGGTCAAGATTTTGCTTCAACTCATTTTGTTCATCATAAAAAGGAATCGATAGTGATGTATTGATTGTCTGAAAAGATATATACCAATTTCCTCAACAGACAGCAAGGTAAGAGTATTGACCTTTGTCATGCAAAATAACAACCCTCTTTCAATGTTTTAAAAATAACCAAATCCCATGTGAGAACTTATTGGGTGAGATCTTGAGCTCATGAAAGGCAAGCCTGCATTATTAGCGGAGCTCTACATCAATCCATGGAAGAGAATCGGGAGTAAAAATCCAAGGACAACTCCCATGTGATGATAATCAAAACACCATTTTGATGAACGAGTGAAGCCAAAGGAACAAGGACTCAATTGGTGGTTGTATAGGCTTGGTTATCTTGATTGGCGATGGGATACTTACTGATGATTGATGCTATGAAATCTGTGGGAGTGAGATTGATGTAGGTTTTGGTAATATTTGCAAGCAGAGTTCAGTTGACGGATGGAGGAAAACATACTGTCAAAAAATATGGCCAATGTATGTGTCCATAAAAATATGAATATTGGGCCATTTTCATTGACTAGATCCCACCATCTGAAGGGGGTCTCAATTCGGCACCATTGCTCCTTTCACTGGGTCCTAGTTATGCAAACCAGAATGGTATTGTGTAGTATGGCTGGTGTGCACGTCCATATCATCTTCCCAAGTTAGGGGGGTCCCAAGGTCAACTGATCTGAGTCTTGTTGACTGACATCACCTGGGGTGGTGGTGACCAGGGCACAGACATGCTTTATGAAATGCTGTGGATTGAATGATAGAGTTCTTCAGACACAGACTCTTCCTACAAGGGACAGCTGGCAAGGAGGAGAACAGGAAAAAGTGCCAAGATCAATGTGTTCTTGCTCCAAATCTCTAGAGTCCCATCATACAGCGTCATACACTCAGACTGGTCGAATAATCTTTCTGTCGGATCGTCTCTTCAAGATTTTTCGTCGAACCCCTTCGTTCATTTAACAAAGGAATAAGTACATGTCCGTTGATTGTCTGAGAAGCGGGATACGAACCCTCTCTAACTGTCAGCAATGTACTAAGTAGATGTTCACCGTGCGAAACAACAATCTTCGTCCAACGTTTCAAAAATATTCAAATACCATGTGAGAAGGATTTGATGAGAGCTTGTGCCGGTGAGAGGTGAGGCTGTATTATCGGCGGAGCGCCGCGATGCTTCGATGGAAAAGAATCGGGAGGAAAAACCCGTCAGGCCGAGATTGGATGCCAGAGTCCACGGACGTCAAGCCCCTCTCTTGTTTTTCTCTCTCCTGTCAACGAAAGAACAGATCGAGATTAGTGTTTGCCCCCTTCCCCGTCGGCCCCCGTCTTCTGCCGTCCATCACCAACCCTCAACTCCAGTCAGTCACACTCAGGTCACACTCGCTCCCTTTTTATCTCCCTCTGTGTGCCCTCCCCTCCCACTCTAACAACGGAATGGCACAAGAGCCCCTCTCTCGCACCACGTCTCTCAGCTCCCTCCGCGAAAACGGTCTCTTCACGGGAGAAGAAGTCACCATCAAAATCGTGGGCGAGGAACAAATTCTCGCTGTTTTGGCGGAAACCGAGGAAGAATGCTGCGACGAGGGAGAGCGTGACATTCCCTCGTCATCGTCTGCGGCCGCGGCAGCGACGGAAGGGAACTTAATTTCCAACGAAGCCAGTGCTGGCGATGAAATACTCGATGCTCCGCCCAAGACCAACGCACACGAATTCACAAGGACGATGCCACAACACGAAATTGACGTGAATGGCGCCGAAGAACGCGGCGATGAAGGCGTCAATGCCATTCTCATTGAAAATCATCCACCTCCCGCTTCTTCGTTGGAGGCATCGTCGCTGGAGGTGGCTTCCTCGGACGAACAAGAACTCAATATTCATCATTGCATAGCCACATCATCATCAGCCACAGCAGACGCAGCAACGACACCAAAAGATTCTGCATCGACATCAACACACGCACCGCTACAATCATCATCGTCCCCAATACCACCACCCAAAGCAGTAGTAGTAGGAGGAAAACGAATATCCCAACTCAAACGAAGCATCACCCGAAAAATGAATCGCGCAGCCTTTCGAATGAAGGCGGCAGTCTCGAGGAATCCTCCCGCCGATGCCCGAACGGAGGGGACGAATAGTACGGTGGGGAGTGGGGCAGAGGAGAATGATTGTCATTCTCACGAGGGGGGGACGAGGGGGGAATCACTTGCATTGGTGGGTGGTTTGGCGTTGGCGATGGCCGAGGAAGAGTTGGTTTCGATGCAGGAACATTCGTTTGGGGTGACCAACAGCATCCACAAGGATATCAACGATACAGTCCAATCCGCCACCAACGAAGAAGAAGAAACCGATTTCATCGAATATGACATTGTCCACACCACCACCACCACCACCCCTCAACAACCAATACCACTCTCCCAATCCGACCCCTCCACCGAACAAATCGATCCAACCTACGCAGGACCCTACGACGATAATAAATCTCTCGTGACCTATTCCACGGGAGATTTTGACATGAGTCAAATGTACAGCCGGTCGTGGAGTACCATTGCACAGAGTGTTGCTCCATCCAAGTTGGTGGTGCGGAGATGTGTGAGTAATAGGTCGTGGAGTGGGAATGGTCCAATTGGTGAGGAGACGGTGTTGGATTTTTCCTTGCCGAGCAATGTTGGTGGTGGTAGGGTGGAGTATCCATGGGATGCAGAGAAGGAGGAGGAGGAGGCAGAGGAGGAGTGTGTTTCCCTTGATGGATTGTCTTTGGTCCATTCCATTGTGGGGGATGATCGTAGTTATGTCGAGGATTATTGATTGTTCACATTTTTCAATGGTGAAGAGTTGATGTTATTGTTGCCCCTTCATCACGGGGAGGGGTTTGCTTTTGATCGTACTTTTCCTACACCAGTCGTTGGAGGATGACATCCTGTTGGATGTCTATTTTTTTCAATGAGAGAGAAGATTAACACTCTATCCACAAGCGTCATGGCTTTCCACATGGTCTCTGGTCATAATTGCTACTGATCTATTCAAATGACTTGATGTGATGGGAATGAAATGACTTCTTTTATCCAAACGAAGTGTGTTTCATTGCAGGACACATGCTCTCACTTTTTCAGAGGCATCCAAAGACAGTTTTATCATTAGGGACAGCACACGAGAAGGTGATTGCGATTTTGAGCCATTATTAGCTTTGTCTTCAATCAAATTCAATCAGTTAATCTCTGTTATCAATCTGGAAGCAGATGTAGCACACAAAGAACGTTTTTTCTTCAAATTGGATTCCTATTTGTGTAAAATTGTTATTTTTGTTCAACTTGACACACACCCAAGCCAAACTGACACGAAAAAAATGGGCAAAGGTGTCTGTCACTGAAGCATGGTGACATAAAGACATTTCTTTCTTAAAGTTGGATTTCAGTATTAGACTATGAATGGTTGTCAAAATGCACTTTGATTAACACCAATCAGAATGTCGATGACTAGTCCAGTTCAGGTCTAGCTTTCATGATGATGCTGATATTTGCCTGACAATATCATACAGAGTTTTTATGATGGATTTACCTTATTATGGTTCGCGCGAACACATATATTTATCCCGTTACATTGCTATCGCGAAGAAGGTCTAACTTCACTCATAATAGAAATTGTTTAAAGATAGCATACCTTTCTTTTTCGTTAATTTCTCCTCCTCAAATCGTTACTCGGAAAAGGTCTAGCAAATCTACCAGTATGTAGCTCCAAAACATACATGTCAGAAAAATAACCTTAATGCTATTTCTGTATTCTTTCTGAGACTGCCCCCATACACCCATCCTATGACCAGTCCCAAGCACATGAAACACACAAGCAAAAAATACTCTACCCCACCAAATGCATCCTCAAATAATTCTGCAGCTACTTCCCCTCCCTCAGCCCACCTTGCAACCATCTTCCAAGTGACCTAATTCACATGAATGAAATTATTGCTCTCTCGCTGCAAATCGTATTCCTCTTCTTTCTATTAAGATGACATTAGCTTGTGTTGATTTCAAACACAAGTAAATATGACACTACCACTATGAAGAAATTGATAGTTATCATTTTTCGTGGAATTTCTTAGTTACTCTATAGATGCTCTTTATGTGAAGACGGTGCAAACAAGCCCCTGAAAAAGCTGACAACCACATTCACCACTTTCAATTCGCTACAATACACACCACAACCCTGATTGTATGATTGGGGGTGACAGATAAAGCTATATATGGTCTTAATCCTCGGACAATTACAATTCCCTCCAAGTTCCAAGCATATGATAGTAGCCGTTTGAGATCCCCCCCCCATCTATAGACCCCACCTCACAGTCTATAGACTCCCCCAACTAAAAATGAAATGGCGGGAAAATTAGAAGAAAAAATCTTGTGATAGCTTTTCTAACATCATTAATTTAGATTTTAAAATGACATGGATATTTACATTACTACAAAAGTCACACAAGTCATGATGAGCTTAGGCAATATTGCTATTGTGTGCATGATTCACACCTTTTCTAACTAATCTCATGATATGGCAAGTCTAGAGGTATTTTAGAGAAGAGTCTATAGGCTTTCTGTATGGAGTCATGAAAAGTCTATAGACACACCACAACAGTCTATAGACCCTTAACCACAGCCTATAGATCCCCCTTGACAGACTATAGATGGTCATGGAGGGTCTATAGACCCCTTGTAACTGTCTATAGACACCCCCCCCATGAAAGTCTATAGGCCCCCCATGACAGTCTATAAACCCCATCCCCCATGACAGTCATAGAACCGAGGGGTCTACAAATGGTTTTTGTAAAATACAGTAGAGTCTATTGACTGTAAGGGGGGTCTATAGACTATGATGTGGGGTCTGTAGACAGGGGAGGGGGGTCTACAAACAGCTACTAATACATACATTAGCAATCAAAAAATCTAAGTTACCTCCAGGGATTAGTAAGATTTTTTGTATGAACTACAACTCTGTAGATGATACGCTATTTCATTGCTTAAACTGACCACTATGATAAGCTTCAGCCTACAAGTTTGATGCCAGTGGACACCCATTTTTGTTCATGTTCATGATTTGAAAAAGTTGTAGACGCCATTGTGTAAGTGTATGATCATGAATGATTTGTCAATATCATTGTATGGCCCTTGTTTTCTGAAATGCTAGAACATTTCACCTATATTTCTTATTCATTACATATCTAGCAGCAAATTATATTCCAGTGTCTTATCCACTGATACCTGTCACCTATAATGTACATTAGGTACACATATTCATAGTATGATATATGTAGAGGCAAACTGAAATAACTTGCTCTTTTTTGTTGCAGTAGAAACATACTATATTCTACATACAGAGAAATTACTTCAATCTTATATAAATAGTTGGGATATGAATTCATAACTTCAACAGCCAAAAAGTTGCTCCCTATTTCTAGTTATGCCAAGGGTCCTGTCACTGTCACAGCGACAAGATTATCTGTCTGAACGACTTGTAGAACTCATCTTTGTGTATGTTGGTGGTTTTTATGTTCAATTCTTTAATCTCATCTATGCTTCAGCCTCTATGTCTGCTGCCTGTAGTTACTTTTACATGTATTGGATGTACCGTAGAACGATAGCAGAAATATCACTAAATATTTTTATGATATTGACGTCATCTTTTTGACAGTGCAATATAACCATGCTTTTGTCGCAGGGCGCACGAAATTCCGATTCGCCAATATCATAAAAACTTTTTATGATGACCACGCTAAAGTTACGGGATTTTTTATGATATTGAAGGCTGTTGATTCTCCACCAAATGCATCCTCAAATTATTCTGCAGCAACTTCCCCTCCCTCGGCCCACCTTGCAACCATCTTCCAAGGTACCTTATTCACATGAATGAAATTATTGCTCTCTCACTTCATATCATATTCCTCTTCTTTCTATTAAGATGGCATAAGCATGTGTTGATTTCAAAGACAAAAAAATATTACATTACCACTATGAAGAAAATAATAGTTGTCAATTACATGTCAGGTTCATATGTGATTTCTTAGTTATGATAGAGATGCTCTTCATGCGAAGACAGTGCAAACAAGCCCCTGAAAATGCTGACATCCACATTCACCACTTTCAATTCTCTACAATACACACCACAACCCTGATTGCATGGTGAGGGGTGTCAGATAAAGCTATATGGTCTTGATCCTCTGACAATTACAATTCCCTCCAAGTTCCAGGCATATGTCAGTAGCCGTTTGAGATCATCCCCCCATCTATAGACCCCACCTCACAGTCTATAGACTCCCCCAACTAAAAATGAAATGGCGGGAAAATTAGAAGATAAAAATCTTGTGATAGCTTTTATAACATCATCAATTTTAGATTTTAAAATGACATAGATATTTTCATTGATTTCAAAGACAAGTAAATATTACATTACCGCTATGAAGAAAATAATAGTTGTCAATTACATGACAGGTTCATATGTGATTTCTTAGTTACCATAAAGATGCTCTTCATGTGATGACCGTGCAAACAAACCCCTGAAAAAGCTGACATCCACATTCACCACTTTCAATTCTCTACAATACACACCACAACCCTGATTGTATGGTTGGGGGTGACAGATAAAGCTATATGGTCTTGATCCTCTGACAATTACAATTCCCTCCAAGTTCCAAGCATATGTCAGTAGACGTTTGAGATCCTCCCCCCATCTATAGACCCCACCTCACAGTCTATAGACTCCCCCAACTAAAAATGAAATGGCGGGAAAATTAGAAGAAAAAATCTTGTGATAGCTTTTATAACATCATCAATTTAGATTTTAAAATGACATGGATATTTACATTACTACAAAAGTCACACAAGTCATGATGAGCTTAGGCAATATTGCAGTTGTGTGCATGATTCACACCTTTCCTAACTAATCTCATGATATGGCAAGTCTAGAGGTATTTTAGAGAAGAGTCTATAGACTTTCTGTATGGAGTCATGAAAAGTCTATAGACACCCCACAACAGTCTATAGACCTTTAACCACAGCCTATAGATCCCCCATGACAGTCTATAGATGGTCATGGAGGGTCTATAGACCCCTTGTAACTGTCTATAGACACCCCCCCTCATGACAGTCATAGAACAGAGGGGGTCTACAAATGGTTTTTTTTGTAAAATACAGTAGAGTCTATTGACTGTAAGGGGGGTCTATAGACTGTGATGTGGGGTCTATACACAGGGGAGGGAGGTCTACAAACAGCTACTAATACATACATTAGCAATCAAAAAATCTAAGTTACCTCCAGGGAGTAGTAAGATTTTTTGTATGAACTACAACTCTGTAGATGATACGCTATTTCATTGCTTAAACTGACCACTATGATAAGCTTCAGCCTACAAGTTTGATGCCAGTGGACACCCATTTTTGTTCATGTTCATGATTTGAAAAAGTTGTAGACGCCATTGTGTAAGTGTATGATCATGAATGATTTGTCAATATCATTGTATGGCCCTTGTTTTCTGAAATGCTAGAACATTTCACCTATATTTCTTATTCATTACATATCTAGCAGCAAATTATATTCCAGTGTCTTATCCACTGATACCTGTCACCTATAATGTACATTAGGTACACATATTCATAGTATGATATATGTAGAGGCAAACTGAAATAACTTGCTCTTTTTTGTTGCAGTAGAAACATACTATATTCTACAAACAGAGAAATTACTTCAATCTTATATAAATAGTTGGGATATGAATTCATAACTTCAACAGCCAAAAAGTTGCTCCCTATTTCTAGTTATGCCAAGGGTCCTGTCACTGTCACAGCGACAAGATTATCTGTCTGAACGACTTTGTAGAACTCATCTTTGTGTATGTTGGTGGTTTTTATGTTCAATTCTTTAATCTCATCTATGCTTCAGCCTCTATGTCTGCTGCCTGTGGCGACATATATACGACAAAAATATCTTTTTTGTAGTCGCTATTTTGTAGGAGTAAAAAACCCTTTTGTGTTGGGTAGACGAGGCTGGTGGTATGGTATATTAGCTAAATGGGAACTATGATGTGCATTGAACTGTGATATCATACCGTTGTTGATGGCTAAAACACTTGATACTGTAAAATGTGCATCAAAAAAGAGAAAATAAAGTTGGACAGTCCTGGATTGTTGGATTCATTATGTTACATGTTCTGTGGTATGGTATGGTATGAGACATACGTAGCATACTATCGTACCACGCGGTAGTTACGTTAACATGTATTGGATGTACCGTAGTACAGCCGTATCATAGTATGATAGCAGAAATATCATAAAACTCTTTTTCGACAGCGCAAAATAACCACGGGGTTCAGGGAACACCAGGAAAATTGATTATTTACTAAAAGACATATCTATGATGTGAGTACGCTATAACTGGACGTGTACAGTGGTAGGGTAGTACTACCATACCTACAGTAGTAGATTATCTGTCAAAGTAATTAGGCATAACGTTATGATACTATAATATTATACAGGACTGATTCAAAATGCACTAAAAGGAATGGATACCATCTAACACTAATTAAAACTCTAATAAGCAGTATTAGAATCTAAACAGATTTACCAGTTTCGCTAAAATAGATAATCAAAATTTGTTAGATTTAGAGTGTATGATTTAGAAAAATCATATGGCTAGAAAAGAACTAATCATCTAACTTCAAAAATCTACTTCTAATGTAGAAAATCTAAGATCTATGATCATTGCTAACCTATGATTTCACGTCCTAGGCAGCTATCAGTTTCAATCTATCCTTATTTTAAAATAGATCTAATCGTGAATAGATCTTCTCATGAAAGTCTTGATTTCATCTTTAAGGCTTAAATAAAATAGCCACCTATCGAGGTCGGCAAAAATATTGGGGATTGGTTTTCTTTTGGAGAATTAGTTTTCTTTTGGCATTTACCAATCTTTGTACTATTCCTACGTGAAAATTGTTAAGGTATCCGGTTTTCTTTTTGGAGATTGGCTTTTCTTTTGGAGATTGGCTTTTCTGTTCACCATTAAAGGTAATTAAAAGCCGGTCCTGTGCCTGTTCACGTATCTGATCGCCAGTTTGTCACCACGTCACACGAATGCGCAGGTATCCTCATGAGAACCATTGCAGACACGAACCGTTGGATGACACAGTATGACATCATACCGTAAGACCTGTGAATGAGTTCTGCTGAATCACGAATCACAAACTTCATGATATATTCAACCTGTTCCTACTACGAGGTATGCTAGGTGTGTCTTTTTGATATGGGTATATCTACCTCTAGAGGTAGAGAGTAAAGCTACGGAGAAGATTGTATGGTGAGTAGGTACGATGAGTAGCGCACATACACTACCTACAGGTAGCTTCACGGCAAGGCAAAAGCATAGTGTTATACGTTCATTATGTTGCCTGATCTAATATGTCTTATCTACAGATATGAGGAAAAGTTTATACAATACTATGACTATTAAACAACGGAAGGCATGGCAAGACATCATATTATTATTATGTTACCTACTCTGTTATGGAAGTACCAGTCTAAAACTATTATGAAGCGCAATTACTATTCTGAACCACAAATTCGATTTTGTACTTATTCCTTCGTACTTTTGGCCAGTTTCTACATGACGATCGATTTTTTGCTGACATTTTGTTCTACATAAAATACATACCAAGATCTACGACGTACTATTTGAATCACAAATTATGAAACTTGATGTTCGTATTGTCGTTGTGTTGGGAACTTCTGATGGGTAGACGGACCTAGCGACTTGGACTTAAGCTCTTGAGAGCACGTAGAAGGATTCTGCTGTGTCACCTAGTCGTTGGATCCTAATCTAACGGACACAACAACGTGCCAAAGTTGGGCAATTTCGCTGACATTTTTGTGTCTCATAATAGTTTTTGACTGGTAACTATAATCATATAAAAAATTACCAGCAGCCGCTGCAAGATTTTTTGCAGCGAAACAGATTGCGATTTGTAGAGACAGAGGAAACGTACATTAAAATAAAGTGGCTTGTATTACGAGTGTATGCCAAAATGGGCGGGAGCGCCTCGCGCGCGCGCCGGCATCCCACGCCCTTTAGTTTGTGAAATCATTTTCTTGTTACACACTCTTTTTGTGACACGATAACATTCCCTTCAAGTTTTAACGAACCCTTGTTTAAAATTTTTCGTCTCTACGTCTTAAAATGATTTGTGACTAATGTTCCCTTCAAGTTTACAGAAACATTGTTGAAAATAATGTCAGACGTTACACACAAAGATATATTTTTAAAGGTAGGCATATATTAAAACACCAAGACTACCCATGTAAGTCCAAGCGAAAAATGAATTATTTACAGGTAAGTTGACATCAACTTCATGGTAAGTACCTGTTTTGGCAAAAAGCAAAAAAACTGTCTCACTGAAGAAGAAGGAGAAGGAGAAGAAGAAGAAGGAGAAGGAGAAGAAGAAGGAGAAAACGGCTCAGTTTCCAACACAACTAAGATTTTAAAAAAATCTTGATAAACGTAGTTCCCTTAACCCCCACGCTTTTGTCGCAGGGTGCACGAAATTACCAGCAGCCGCTGCAAGATTTTTTGCAGCGAAACAGATTGCGATTTGTAGAGACAGAGGAAACGTACATTAAAATAAAGTGGCTTGTATTACGGTGTATGCCAAAATGGGCGGGGCGCCTGCGGCAGCCCCGCGCCCACGCCTTAGTTTGTGAAATCATTTTCTTGTTACACACTCTTTTGTGACACGATAACATTCCCTTCAAGTTTTAAAGAACCCTTGTTTAAAATTTTTCGTCTCTACGTCTTAAAATGATTTGTGACTAATGTTCCCTTCAAGTTTACAGAAACATTGTTGAAAATAATGTCAGGCGTTACACACAAAGATATATTTTTAAAGGTAGGCATATATTAAAACACCAAGACTACCCATGTAAGTCAAGCGAAAAATGAATTATTTACAGGTAAGTTGACATCAACTTCATGGTAAGTACCTGTTTTGGCAAAAAGCAAAAACTGTCTCACTGAAGAAGAAGGAGAAGAAGAAGGAGAAGGAGAAGGAGAAGAAGAAGAAGAAGGAGAAGGAGAAGAAGAAGGAGAAAACGGCTCAGTTTCCAACACAACTAAGATTTTAAAAAAAATCTTGATTCCGATTCGCCAATATCATAAAAAGTTTTTATGATGACCACGCTAAAATTACGGGATTTTTTATGATATTGAAGGCTGTTGTATCCCAATTGTTTTGTGGTGGTAGATGTTTGAATCCAATTTATTCACTTTCGTCTCTACATCTATTTTCCTTTGCATGATCAAAATACCTCGACATTGCTTAACGGTAATGAGAATTACTGCAAATGGACAATTACGTGAAGACATTGTGTCTGGCCTGACATCTTCGCACCTTCTGCAAGCCATCTTCGCACCGTCTGCAAGAAATGTTCGCAAAGTGCCATAAGGGAGAAAATCGAGAAGGGCAGTTCATTGTATTACATTTTCACGAATGAACTGCAGGCCCCTGGTAGTATCTCAAGCTCAATGAAAGAAGGTCGTGGTCTTTTTGGGATTAATAAATATCTTCATGTGAAGGCTGCCTTCTGCTGTCATATTCTGCCGAAGCAACACAAGTGATGTTTGTTCAAATCAAAGATGGTTAAAGTTTGGTGGACCATCACACTGCATAACTCTTGGTTTCTCTTCGTGCTTCTGTGTACCAAATAACATTTTTATCTAACACATAGCATTTCCGTCGTGAATTATAAAAACTTCGCAAGATCACAACCATTCATCTCTTGCTGACAAACTCGTCCATACGGAGCAAAATTTCTATTGAACAATGCAGTATGCTTCCTTTGTAAGCCAAACCACTCTCAATCGCTCTAAACAAGTTACATTCTCTGAAACAGCAACACTCGTCATCGTGTATCTGGACACTCAACCAGCACTAAACGTTTCATGGTACACTCAACACGAAATCAGTCGATTCAAACAGGAGGCGTTCCTTTCTGCCAACTCTTTATTGGAGACAAACACATCTGTAGCCAAGGCATACATTGAAAAGTCTCTATTTGCAGAGCAGAGTAATGGACTCGGCAAATTTGGTGGGATAGAGCATATCTGTGGCATTGAACATCTCTTGTCTTCTCAAGTCATGCAAATGATATTGACAACACGATCGTTGACTATTGAACGAGTTCTCCAAGAGCAAGAACGCCAGAGGAGGACTGGCGAGATCAAGGGTGAGGTGATTGCTCAAGCTTCTGTGAAGACTTCCGCTTTCGCAAGAGAGTGGCGTCGTAGGGTCGCAGCGTTGAATAGTACTGATTCATATCATGGGAACGTTCCATAAATTATTCAGGATAGGATATTGCATTGTTGATGTGTACATGTCCATAAGGTACACTGAGCTAAGACAAATAAACACAACGATATTTGATTTCATGGGAACACTGCATATAAAATCTTTAGAGTAAGCGGAAAAACAATTGAGTTCTCAATTGTAATAAGCATGTCAAATCAAATCTCCATGGGCGTGCCGTCCAGAAATAAAACAAATATCCAAAGTAGTGTTCAGTGCATCAACACACATCACCAAAGTAGTTGGCGTGTATTCCCAAGGAGTTGCTTCATCAAATGAACAGCGAGTCGTTGTCCTCAAGAGCTACTCTTTCCTCAACACCTCGTCTCATCAATTGTGCCTCATTTCCACCCCGATACAAAACGATTGGGGTAGCCGCGCCCAATTCAGGTATGCATACGGGAAAAACGGTGGGAGCAGGAGAAAAAACGTTCCTTGGCTTCTTCGTAATTTCGTCTTCGATACTGCGCGATATATTACGAGCGGTCGAACCATTCACATGTCTAGATTAACTGTTGTCCATCTCTGTACTTGATTCATCGTTCGTATCACAGCCATCACTAGTTATCTGAATCTATGTTGCACTCTTGAAAACAACCGAAATCTTTCTCTGACGACTTATTGGTTTATGTGTGCTAATTGCGAGTGATAGGTTGGTCAACAGTGAGTTTTCTACTTACTTCCGTTCGACGATTCAAACTTTGTCAAAGTTTGATGCCGCAAAATTGATCATGGGAGAATGCATTTAAGTATGGAATGGCCAACCCATCTTCGTTGTAAACGCCCATGCTAGTATTACATTATGCACATTCTCGCCATGTTTCGTTTCATGTAATCCTGATCATATATGTGTTCAGAGGAATATTGGTCGTAGAACGAGGTAGAACGTACCCAGCTATGGTACTGAAATCGGTTCAACAAGGTGCTTGATTTCCTGACGTGTTGTTTGTTTGGTATATTTTTTAAGGACTTGAGGGAAATTTGTCAAAAAATAGAAATCATACAAATAAAATACTGTCAAAATAATTGTGCACTACTTTAAGCAAAAGAATTCAAAGAACTAATATGCTAAACATAATTAGATTTATTTGTTTAGTCTTCATATTCCACCTGAAATAGAGGCTCCCCATGTTGAATGGCAAGCTGGGAAATGGTGGCAATAGCAGAGAAAACTCTGCCATGCATGCCAAGGTCATGGCGGAACACGTCACTCAAAATTTTCCATTGCTTAAACCGTCTGTTGACGGTCTCATGCCTCCTCCTCACAATGCCCATCAACCTTTGCCTCTCATCTGGAACAGCAATTGATGAAGGGCACTTCACCTTCAATGGTGCCTCTCCCTCATAACCATCGTCCGCCTCAACCCGTTCAAAACCTCTAGCCAAGTCATCAAACCAGAGCGGAAGATCTCAAGATCATTCCACTCACCCGGCAAAAAAGGCCCGTTGATCCAACAAATGTCTCCAGTCTTAATGTTGATTGCTACTTCATACCTTAAACCCGACGAGTTTGTTTTCTTGGTATAGAAACGACGCCCATGAAAGTACACCTCAAAATCCGTGCCGTCAACGCTCAGCATACAATCGTTGAAGGTATCTCCGATAAACCTGTTCTCAAGCATAATCTAAAAGATAAATAAGCATCAGATACCATGAAAAAGCAATGTTTAACATATTGTACACTTTTTACTTACCACATGCGGCTCAAGATCAGACATGGCAAAAACAATTGGTTGGACGTACTTGCAAAAAGTTTTCGGGTCCACTTTATGCCCAGG
Source organism: Cyclotella cryptica (assembly GCA_013187285.1). Classification (NCBI taxonomy): domain Eukaryota; phylum Bacillariophyta; class Thalassiosirophyceae; order Thalassiosirales; family Thalassiosiraceae; genus Cyclotella; species Cyclotella cryptica. The sequence continues at coordinate 428,792 of JABMIG010000005.1, forward strand.
TCTTCCAACAGCTGCAGTGGCTGGTGATTCCGTAGGATAGCACTTCAGCCAGTAGAGGGTCCACAACAAGTGGACTACCTCTACTTCAGCCGGAGCAAGTCAGAGCATCCATCATCTTCCAAAGGATGACGACAAGATGAGCACCGCAGCCAAAAAAATCTCGAAAAAGACAATTTTCGGCCTCATCGGAGCAAACGGCCATGCCCGTATGGTTCTGAATCGGCCTGGCGATGCCGTAAACATACGCAGTGTTGAGGGTGGCACCCTTCTTCCTCTTTGATGATGCTTCAACGGCAGGGTGATTGCCATCATTATTGCCGAGGGAGGGGGGGCAAGGAGGAGGAGGGGGGGAGAAGGAGGAGGAGGAGGAGCATGGTTCATTTTGTGGTGCCAACAGTTGGTTTGTGGTTTGTAAGATCGAAGACGACGATGACGACGATGACGACGATGACGACGATGCGGATTAAGTGTGGAAAAATAATATTGATGGTCACGTTCTCATGTTTATTAGTAGTGAGTGGATTGTGTGTGGAGGCTTCGGTGGGCAAGCATGGAGGCAAAGTGGTAACTACGATACAGTACGATACTGTACCATATTGTACGAATCAGAACAATGATGTCACAAGATGTACCAACGGTAACCAAAGGTATTTTTTTAAAGATCAGTACATTTTGGTACCGATCTTTGAAAATGTACCGATTTTGAAAAAAGTACTAATGCATAGCAACAGTACATTTTGAAAGATCGGTACATTATACGATAGGATCTAATACAATTTCTACAGGAATTCTAGAATCAGTACATTTTGAAAGATCCGTACCAAAATGTACCGATCTTTCAAAATGTACCGATCTTTCAAAATGTACTAATGCATAGCAACAGTACATTTTGAAAGATCGGTACATTTTGGTACCAATCGAGAAATGGCGTAAATGATTATTCAATCATGCCATGTTTCACCGTTGTGGGTGCATGCCCACTTCTTTGACATCTCTGTATTGTACAGTACAATACATCGATCCATACTTCTCTCTAGCTTGAGAGAGTGCGGTCATACGGCTGCTCATGCTCATAATTCACAATGATCACGGCATCGCCGCCGCCAAAATCAGCAAAGTGGGGTAAACCAGACGACTCCAAACTCCGAGAACTTGTTGCTGCAGGTCAGTGCAACTATCGCGACCGCAGCAAACACGCAATTGAGAACCTACACAAGAGACATTGGCCCCACAAGAACTTGACCACCTTCGCACGACTTGTCCGTAAAAAACTCCGTGACATCGAGACGGACGCTGTTTTGTCTGGAGCAAGATGTGAGTCTTGTGTGCTTTGTGATAGTTTGTGATTCTCATGTAAAATTCACAAATGACTTACGTTCTTCTTTTGGCAGACGACGACGACGACGACGAAGAGGAAGAAGAATTCGAGCCTGAAGAGGACGAGGAGGAAGAGTCTGAAAGAGAAGACACTGACATCGAAGACGACGAAGTGGCTGACTTAGAGCGCGACGCTGCCACCAACATGCCACCAAAGAAGAAGTCCGTCTCCCCAAAACCATCCCGCTCTGCCAAAAAGAAGCCCATTAAAGAAGTCACTGACACCATGACAAAGCTGTCAGTTGCTTCGCCTTTCAGTCTCGTCAAAACCCCACCATCTGTCTGTTTTGACTTCCGCTTTCCCACTTCCAAGTACACCATCATGGATGAAACATCCATCAAGATCTACGTGGAGTTGGTGGGGTGCCAGCTCCCTGATGACTATCTCAAGCACGCGAAGGTCTTGCCTGGCGGGAGGAAGTTTTCTGTCCTCATCGGTGCCCCTCGTATGATCTTTGAGTTCATGAGGGCACGCATGGGTGCTGAATGGAATCCAAACAGCGCCATCGCTGTTGCCTTCAATTCCCAAGTTGTCCAGCCTGTTTGCCAGATGTTTCCTGGCAATTCTGACTCTGTCGAAGGCAATCCAATGCTCATTGACTTGGATGAGCAGTGTGTTGAGGGAAATGTTCAACTCCTCAATGGGGACTGGCGAGTCAGGAGGACTCCTAGGGTCGATGGTCAGAGGCAGTTCCTTCGAGGATGGACCTTCGCCATTGAAGCAGTTAAGAGGAACCTCAGGAAGGTTGGCAGGGCTAAAAGGGTTGTCTTTGGCTATGGAGACAGTGATGGTGATTCTGAGGAGGAGGATGAAAATGAAGGGAACATGGGAATGTAAATATTTTGTTTTAGAATTGTTCCTTATTACTATTTGTCTTAGAATGTAAAAATGCTATAAATAGAATAATGCATTTTTTGGTATGATTTGTTGCATTAGTATAAAGGTATAACTTTTCCCTTAAGTCCTAATAGAGTTTAATAGGATACGAAGTTTGTCATGCTTCTGTTTTGTTCCTACCTACTTGTTTAGTAGTGGTTTTACTTTGTTATTTTCGATGTTGATCATTGATTCACATGTAGCTATCACATGTTATTTAAATTCAAAGCAATTTATTTATGTTGGATCCCATTGTGGCACCGTCCCAGTTCTAGAACTGAGACAAAAATTTCGTCCAGTGCTAGAACTGGACGTTTTTCTCCCCGTTGTGGCACCGTGCCTCAATGGGGCGCCCAGTTCTAGAACTGGACGTCCCAGTTCTAGAACTGGACGTCCCAGTTCTAGAACTGGACGTCCCAGTTCTAGAACTGGGACCACGATGAAAGTCAAGTTCTAGAACTAGACGCCCAGTTCTAGAACTGGGAGATTTGCTCGAACCCCCATTGTGGCACCAACCCCATTGGGGCACCAGTGCCTTAATGGGGACAATGAAATCGTCCCAATTTCGGCACTGGTGCCTAAATGGGTCTTTCAAGCATGCCCAGAATTGGCACTACTATTGTACTTAGTAGAGTTAGTGCTTCAATGGGGAATGAGCTGTCCCCATTTGGGCACTACCATCATAAGACACTACAAGGACCTTCCTCTTTGGCTAATGTTACACATGTACTTGAAAGACTACCTAGATCATCTCATCTCTCACTCACACAAAGATTTATCACAATAATTAAACTATTCTTTGTTTGCACATTTCTTGTTGATCCCTCCATGGCATGTAGAGTTTCAATGTAATCCTGCCTTAAAACATGAGCATCTTTTTGTTTGGCATGTACCCTGTTTGCACCTACACCCAAGATGCTTTCCTTGCCCCCCAGCAATGGAAACTGATGCTGCAGCTTTTCGTTCTTTGATCTTAGGTTACCCTGTCCACTCATCAACAACACCATCAAGACCCATGATGACACTTGTGGACTGTACAACTGTCACGTAGCTAGGGTGATGCAATCTGTCAAGAACTCCCGCTGTGCAAGCCAAATGATAAAGTGGACAATTGTTTCCCTTCCGCTGCACAACCTCTACAACAATTAAAGTCAAGTTCTTACCACCCACCTTTGTAGTGTCCACGTCATACGTCATGAAGAGGCACTTGAACAATAGATCCCACAGCTAAAGCAGTCATTGCAGAGGAATCTTCAGTTACCTTCTTCATGGCATGGCCTTGATTCACCATCGCTCCATACACATCATCCCTCAGTTTCTTCCTGGCCGGTGATTCGTTTAAGTCAATTTCCTTCCCTTCCCATGTCTTCTTCCTCTTCTTGTCCGAATGAATTGCATTCCAGTAGTCCGTTATTGTGGGATGTCTAAACCACTGTCTCCACAGTGATGACAGCTTTGTACTCGCACTGTCTTCCACAGTGTCCAGCACACTTTCTCCAAACTCATCCAATATTTCCCAGGTATTCTTGCATACTTTCCTTGCAATGACACGGCTCCAAGGATCAGATAGACTATGCAACTTCACAACAATTGCAAAACAAGAACGCAAGTTGGCCTCTTGTAAGGAAACAGGAGTTACAGGTGACTCCGTTTTCAGAAGGATAGTCAACCATCTGTGATGACTATCATCCTCATACTGTGGAGGAGATGTGAGGTACGATGACTTGAAATCAACGTCACCATCATCATTGGAGCGACTGATGTCGTCAGTTTCCCCCGTGGGAGTAGTTGCTATGGGTGATTGCAATGTGTCACCGGCAGTCAAAAGCTCAGGAGGACTCTTCCTCATTGCAGCTGGTACCTCCATCCCATCCACAAGTCGGTTTGCAAAAGTATAGTCAATGAGTGGGACAGCCTGGTAACATATGCCACATTGAATGCCTACTCCAAGCCATCCAAAATAGGTATTCCTTCCATCCTTCACAGTTGCTTTTCTGACAAGTAGGTCGATTGACCTATCAGTGATGTTGTCCTTGAACCCATCCGAATGAAATGTTGCTGTCATGGGAGGGAGTCCTGGTAGTGTTGCTGTCACAGGAGGATTGTTCTGTACTGTGGTGACTGCCGTACTCTTTTTTTCCTAGGGCAATCTTGTTGGGGTAGCTCCTCATGATGGAAACTTTTGTGTGAGGCATTTCTGATGGAGAGGAAGAAGTTCAAGATTTCATTGAACTGCACATCAGTCATGATGTGCTTTGCCCTCTGGTCTTGAGAGATGGTGGCGATCTTCTTGTCAACTTCTGCATAGAAGTCAGACTTCCTGACAGAAAGGGGTCTGTCTTCCTTTTCCTCAGTTGGGTGCTCCTGAGGATCATGGTCTTCAGTGGAGGTACCTTCTGAGAATGAACCTTCTGAGTTGGGGACGACAAAGTCCTCATCAGAATGAGAGCCATCACTGTGGAGCTCCTCTTCCTGTTGTTCCTCTCCACCTTCAGCTGAGGAGAGATGATCAGTCTCCATGGTCAAATACTTGGATTATGTGAAATCGAACTGGGGAAACTGCAGTTCTTTTTTTACGAGCTCGTGCAGCTTGTAATGGGACCCACGGCTCCAGCAAGTTGCATGACACTGCAAGATTGCGCTCGCAAGCTCGCTCTGCTTGTAATGCGTGGCACTGCGAGATTGCTTGTAATGGCCGTGACAGCATGAGCGTGGCACTGCGAGATTGCAAACACCTTCGTGAGAATGGTGTGCTGACACAATTTGTGTAGACTGTGGGCAGTGGAAAATGGCTGTCGCTCGCAACGTAGATGGCTGTCATCAACTCACGGATGTGTGACAGAAAAAAGTAATGCAAGTGCATCGAATCTTAGGCTAACTACGATACCTCAGAAAATTGGAGATAGAAGTTAGCCTTACCTCAGACAATATTCGTCCCCATTGGGGCACTGGAAAAAAATTCAACGCAAAGTGCCACAACGGGGAGAAAAACGTCCAGTTCTACAGCTTGTTTCAGACATTTTTGACCTCGCGTACAGAGAGTACACATTGTATGCAATCGGAATTTTTCGAATCTCGCATGATTAATGAATCGTTTTTGCTAGCCAAAATAGGCCTATTGAATTGGTTTTGCTAGCCAAAATAGGTCTATTTGTTCGCGAGTTCTGGGAATGAAAATTTTGATCACGATTCTGGTATGGTAAGTGTATGTATGTGCATATTGTGCATATCACACTCCACACCACAGCTGGCCAAAACAAGTTGTCAAACTTTTGAACTTGTTACTGCCACCAGTGCACTGTCCGAATTCATCATATCCACCCCCAGTTAGAGCATCATATCTACTCAACATAGATTGTGTTTTTAAGCAGTACCATTAATGTCCAGCAATAAATCAGATAGACCAGACTACACTCTGTCTATTCAACCATGAGGTGCGAAGTATCTAAAAATGGCTCCCAACTAACATTTTGACACTGCCATGTTACTCAACATTGTACACTGCAAACAAAGCGTTAGCAAGATGCAGGATTCTGTTAGCTAAAGGGTTAGCAAAAAATTCTTACCGATTAGCTAACAGCACTCAACGGTCGCCTTCCTTGGGCGGAGTAGGTGACTATATCTCATTTTTTACTTACAAGTTAGCAAGAACCTTGGAACAATATATCTCTTGGTTGACCACTTACAATTTTACTAACATAAGCGTCTAAATGTAGATTATCTTTCTCGTAAAATATGCCTTTAGATGCTATAATTGTGAACCACTTGATTTCATTAAATTCTACAATACAAATATTATAAAGCAGCAAAATATATTAGGCAGCCTGCCACATGGCAAATCACTTCCACATATTAACAAAATATATAGTGTGGCAAATGGACGATCTTCAGCAGGACAACTCAGGATTACAACATCTGTTGAAAGCTTGGCACAAGAAGAAAGATATCCAGTGTCCTTCTTGCAAGGCATCAATATTTTGTATTGACGGGACTCCATGTTTCTCTTCTGCCCGAGTAAAATATGAAATCGTCTTAGTCTATCACTCCCCCTGTCCATTGTCGATTGGAAATTGTGGAAAGGGACTCTTCTTTTGCTTGTCTTGTGGAGGGCAGAGTTCGCATACATTGGAAAGACTACTAGATTGAGGATGCAAATGTGTCAAAGTCAATGCAAACAAATCAAGAAAGAGCGGTTCTCAAAAGAATGTAAGAAGAGAGTCAAAAACAAAATAGAAGCCACGGAGAAGACAGAAGATTGCGCTCAATATGAACACATCAATCAAAACAAGAACATAGCGCACAGGTTGACATCCATAGAAAGCGTGGTGAGCGAAAGTGTGGCTACCTTTTACGATAATGTAGGTGGTTTTGATGATGTGAATCCTTTTGATTCGGCTTTAGATTAACATTGTGACCCACAAGTTGATATTGACATGGATCTTGATGTCAACGCAACAGAGATTAAAACAGTGTGGGAGAGGAGTGATTCTGGAATTGGAGCAGGGTGCTTTCGTCTTGACTATGTCAATCCCATCGACACTCTTGGAAACCAGAACGAATGGCCAAGCGCTAGTTCTAGGTTTTTTATTTGAGATCACAAGAATCAGGGGGACGGATTAAGATGATTGGTCTTCAATTCTGTTATTGACCCAAAAATCAATAATGATTTTACATCACTAACAGTGAAGGAAATGTTTTTTCATCTCCACATTGCAGCCATTCACTACGGACTCCCTTCAACCAAATCAATTGACATAACAACTATGATGATGCATCTCAGTACAGATCACAAACATATTATCCAAAAAGAAAGGGACTTGATGGAAAATGCCTATTGCAACTCCATAGTGAAAGTTCTCAAATAATATGGATTGTTAACCAACCAAGATCAAACACAACTGGTATAAGATGAGATCAATTATAGTGTTCAAACAGAGTGGCATTCAGATTTTGATAAACATACTTTCAACAACCTGTCTGCACCAATGAAACATAGCACAGTTCGAGCTGTCTATACAGATGGGCATAATTCCATTATCAATAGTCTACCAATTCCCACGGTAAGCGTTGCTCACAAGGCTGCTTACATTCCAGCAAATGAAATTGTGATTCATCTTCTTGCAATGGGGATAGATATCATGGTTTTTTGTGCTGGGCACAAAGGAGACTGGGTTGATAAATCAGGCAATTATGAAACAAAATTTCTCCACGATCTTCATCATATTATTTCAACAATGACTGACATTTCAAAGGACACTCGAATCATCCTTGTGAGAGTTTGGTCGGATGGATTCGAGGCACATCAAATCAAAGCAAAAAATGAAGACAACAGTCTGCAGATATTCACATTAACAGTCCTTGCACCCCACTATCAAAACACCAATCACCATACAGTACCCTTTGCACTGTGCTTCAAGAAGAAAAGCCACGATGATATCCTGATACAGCTGTTAAGGGAGTTGAGAGAGCTTCAGTCATCTACAATGAGATATTGGGGTGGCGAGGAAAATCGGGTCTATCCTACAATGGTGTTTCTGGAAATGATTAGCAATGATCTTCCAGAAAGGTGCTCCAATACCTGTACAACATTGAATGGGGCATTCACTCATAGATGGAGACATTCCTGTTTGTTTGATGACGATCTGGTCCCCTCATGCCAATCATGTCATTTACAAAACATTGAGTATATTCTCACTCTACCATCAGTCTATACGAATAAAGAGACCTGTTGCAAAAGATGTCTTGATTGGTGGATTTGCGGAGTGACAAAGCCCAAAACATACTCTATTCCACCAGAATCTTTTCGAAGTCCAATCAAAAATTACCCTGCAGTGGAGCTATCTTTTGGAATGATCTTTAATTCTATTCTATCCCTCCAAGATTGGTCTCATTCCAGTAACTCTTCAAAAACTGAAAAAGGGAAGGTGATCAAAGCATACCTCAAAGCAGTTGGTTTTTCATCTCGACTCATTCCCTCATTATCTCAAGATATTCTTGACGGAAAAGAGGTGACTGAATCTTTGGCATTACCCTCTATCCTGAGAAATTATGCAACGATTAATGTGGAAATGCATAGCTTCCAGACCATGCCCATTCATATGTGCTTCCTTGGTATTGAGAAATATCTGATTGGTTTAACTTCTATATTAGCAAACAGAAGGGACCATAGCCAGAATGAAGCATGGTACAAACTCTTCAATTTCATGCAAAGAAGTCAGGAGACGATTAATTCAGTCTACCTGGTGTGGTGTCTTGCCATGAAATTTTCAGATAAGGAGAAAAAACATTGGCACTGCCAATTGGCAATCTGATCATTACTTGGCATTTACAAGGGTTTCACTGTATCATTTTGCTCCTTTGGACCAGGGGGACATTACTAGCAACCTGGATAAACAAATGATCCTTGCATTTCGAAGCATGAGAGTGACTTGGTTTTGTTTCATTTCTCATATTTGTTCCTTCAAAGACAATCAATGTGTTGGTAAGATTGTTTCTATCATCTTGCAGAAGATTATGGATTCTTGGAAAAAGGAATCCCACAAATCAATCGACTTATGAGGGTACAACAACAAACACAGTGGGAAGAAAAGAAAGGTTGATGACAACAAATTAGAGAAAACCTCCCCAAAATCCACCAATCCTTTCTATGTCAGAAATACTAATTTCTAGTCTTTTAAACATAGCGGAAATGATTGAGCAATCTGGGAACATGAGGCATTGCTGGGAGGGTGACAACGAGAGTTATATTCAAAAAGTAAAGAGGGAGATATCCACCATGAAGCACAATGAGCAATATCTCAAAACCATTCTGACTAAAATGTTGAGGACGAAAGTGTTCGATCATTTGAACACAGACAATCCTTTCTCAAAGGCAAAAAAGTATTCACGGACCAGTCATGTAAGGATTTACAACAAAGGTCTGAAGCACTCCAAGGTGGAAGACATCTTTGCAGAGGAAGACATTGTTTCAGGGGTGATTGACAAAAAAGGCCATCTCTTCATATGCTTCAAAGAATCATGGGCCAGAGGAATTTGTGTGCATCCCATGATTTTTGATGACAACAAAGGTAGCTGGAAATGTAATCTTTGGTATTCAGAGACCAGGACACAATTGAATCATCTCAATGTGTACAAAAACAGAGAGGAACTATTGCAAGACTATGAAGATTTTTTCATACTGTTGAGAGATAAGAAAACAACTAATTCTTTGTTGAGGACCATGGTTTGTCGGAGCTAGAGGATGAGAGATGATATGGGAAAATTATGGTTCCCTTTACCACTCAAAAATGTCCTACTAATGAAATAATTAATTCTTCTGTTGTTTCTGTGTATTCCTGTATTATAATGAACATTAGTAAAATGTGTAGATACCTTTAACGCTCTGTATTGACAGTGAGCGGTAACTAATAAATTTTTTTTGAATTACAGGTAAGTAAGTATGGCTGTCATGCCCATTCCCATAAAATCCAGACTGCCACATTCTCCACAACATCTGCCATCAACTTCCCCTTCCCCCATCAACTATAATTTGGACAATGTCAGAGATCGGAGCTGCTAGCTGCAAAGCTGGACGAACTGTACCTGTTCGCAAAGAAGAACACAGTGTCAGCAAGGATGTGACGGAAGATAAGGATGCGTCCGCGTTGACCACAGTTCCAACCACAAAGGATAACGCGTCCACGACAGATGCATGTCGTTCGGCGGAAGATGTGACACAGGATGCACAGGAGGGCCTTCGACTGACGATCTCAAGAGATGAGACTGGGGGGAACGAACGACATCAGCCAGAGCAGGCATCCCAGTGAGTTGACCACAGAGAGTTCTTCAAGACCTTTTGACACCATATGCTTACCCTCCATTATTTGCCATGTCATAGGAAAAGAATCAAGTTAAGCACCAGCAATGCATTGAGTCTGAAAACGGATTCCAATGCAATGGCGTGCGGTGATGAATCCTTCATGTATTTGTTTTCGCAGAACACAATAGAATCGGACCTTCAAATCAGAATCATGGAGTTTGCAGCTACAACGATGGGGGTTGTGTATTTGCTTTCACAAACTTGCAAACATAATGGGACAAAATACTCAACCAGGATTCCGACACTGCAGACCCCATATGGCACAGAATTGCAAAGGAATAGTACGGGGTCAAGGAGGTTGATAGATGACACCTCTGGCGCTTAGAAATTATGGATTCTGCTTGCCGACATGAGGACAACACAGAATGGAGACGACTTCTCTTCATTAATCAGAGTCCAATGCTTTTCTCAGGAGATGTATGGCCATTCCTTAAATTGCGTACATGGGGTTTTAGCGATGGTCCTGTTGACCCCTACACATCAATGTCACGGAGAGAAGGAATCATACAGAAAGAGGTATCAGCAGCTGACTACTGGCGCAGTCTTGGTGTCAATCATCTTCGTAGATGTTCATCTGGTATTGATTCTTTCGATATTGCCTTCACTGACGGGAGCATGGAAGAAAATTTCAAGGACATGAATTTTAAGGTGCATTACTTTGATCATGACTACACTGTCGCTAATTTTGAGAGTGAATGTAGAATCATCCATCGATGGCTCCATGTGTTTGGATTTCATCACTATGATTTCTCAATTGACCCACCAGAACTTTATCACCCGAATGCAACACACTGATACATCGTTGTGACGTTGGCACATCGTTATAGAGTTGGAGGAAGTCGCCGTGTACTCTGCTTGGGCTCTATGACAATTAAAGAAGATACTTCCCCATGTGACATTGATAACATAAGGTATCAAGATTACTGCTTGTGGGACCTTTCTGCCCAAGAGGGGGAACCGGTTATCAGGAGGGAAGTACATTATCGCTGCGGGCCTTTCCCTCAGCATGGGAGACAAACATATATCCCCAATATAGGGAATATCCGTCAGGGCGGTAAATCCAATGAGTGGTGGGATGCCCAGAATGCTATCATCTTAAGGAACGGTAATTTATTGTGTCAGAAAAGTGATTCCAATGCAATGCCCTGCAGTGATGCATCTTTCATGCATTCGTTTTGGCAGAACACGGCTGAATCAGAAATTCAAATCAGAATCATGGAGTTTGCAGCAACGACAATGGGGGATGTGTATTTGCTTTCACAAACTTGCAAAAAATGGGACAATATAATCAACAAGGATCCTGACACAGCAAACCCCATATGGCACAGAATTGCAAAAATATATTATGGGGGCAATAGACGACACCTCTGGCGCTTAGAAATTATGGATTCTGCTTGCTGACATGAGGACAACACAGAATGGAGATGGCTGCTCTTCATTGAGAGGAGTCCAACCCTTAAGATTTTTTCGGGATTGCTTGCATGGGTTTTTAGATCCAATCGTGTTGTTCCCTATAACTCAATGCATTGGAATTGGAAAGAAGGAATTATATGGTGTAAGGTATCAGCAGATGAGTACTGGCAAAGTCTTGAGGTCAGTCATATTCATAGTCGTGAGTGTGGTATTGATCATTTTGATATTGATTTCTACAACACGAACATTGAAGAAAGTTTTGCGGGGATAGATTTTCTGGTGCATTACATCAATCATGACTACACCGTCGCTAATTTTGAGAATGAATGTAGAATCATCCATCGATGGCTCCATGTGTTTGGATTTCATCATGATGATTTTGTAATTGACTCACCAGAAGCTGATGATGAGGGTCGGACCCATGGATACATTAGGGTGGAACTGATAGATTGTTATAGACACATACAAAAAGGATCTTGTGTACTGTGCTTGGGCTCTATGACAATTAAAGAAAATACTTCCCGACGTGACCATGATATCACAAGGTTTCAAAATTCTGGATGGTGGGAGTATTCTGCAGAAGAGGGGGGACCTCTTAGAAGCATGCTCATACATTTTGACAACTAGCCTTTTGGGGCATAGCTATTGATGGGAATTATAATAGTAAGCTGTAAAAAGAAATATGATTTATGTTACTTTGCCTGCTTCTTGTGTTCATCCATAAGTTGCTTCCAGATTTTCACATACTCACTCTTTTCCTTGTCACACACATTGAGTGCTAACACACTTTCATCGATGACAGGCAGTGTGTCATCCCCCTTTCCTATATTCCTGCTCTGCTTTGTCAAACACACAGCCTTCCCTGGCACTATATGGTACCCCAAGATACATTGGAGCATTTCTAATACTCTTCTTCTCCCAGGTACAAAACCAAACCCCTTAGTAATCTTCCCAAGCTTCAGAGTCCCACAACACCAGTCAATATTCTCTTTGTTGAAGTGCATCACTTTCATTTCTGGATGAGCACCATCAATGATGTGATACTCAACTTGGCTTTTCTCTCTGATGACTTGTATGGTGAAATACCAATCACGTGACCCAAAGTAATCAAAGGGAATTTCAGTTCCAGATTAATCAACATTGAAATACCCATTTGTGTGACAAAAGACTGTTCAGTAAATGTTGACATCACATCCACATTGACACATCAACTTCTGAATTTCGCCAATAAGGAAACCCTTGTGCTTCAGCCTCTAATGTCATCATCTTTTGCTTCAATCCAGTATTGAAGTGGTTGATATAAGTGAGAAGGTTCACAGCATTTCCAAAAGCACAGTTTGACTTCTCTCTCGTGACTTGAATTGGGAGCAAGATGGAGGAAGCAACCACTGGTGGAGAGTCATCATTATGAGGAGTATATTTACCTGGTCTGGGTTTAAATGTAGGTGCCCATCGCATTGTTTCCTTCCTGAGTCTTTTCCCCATTCTTGCTGTAGGCAGGTCTCCTGGAGCGCCACCTTTTTTCTTAGCTGTTTTACCAGGTCTCTGAGTTTCTACAGGATTTCTTTGATCCACCTGCTCACCTGGTTCCACTGGTTGATCTGGATTGATTCGATCTACCTGTCCACCGGGTTCAGCCGGTTGCTCCGGATCGATTTGATCCACCTGTCCACCTGGTTCCGCCACGGTAGATTGGAAGTCATCTTGATCCACCTGCTCGGAAACCTCCTCCTCGTTGCCCACCATGGAATGATCATTCGGCTCATTGACCTGATCAGATTCAAGATCTGATATATCAGAGTCATCCAAAAGACCTTTACGTTTCGTGACAGAGGCATCCAAAGGAGAGGCATCCAAAAGACCTTTACGTTTCGGGACAGAGGCAAATGGAGTTTTGTCCCCTTCACCCACCATGGCTTCACCACTGGACTCGTTAACGTGATCTGATTTGAGATCCGATTCATCAGGTTCATTCAAAACATGTTTACCTTTCATGACAGAGGCAAATGGAGTTTCCTGAAAACATGGATTTGTCATTCTTTCGATTGTCTTCATGTAGGGGATGGGGTATCATACACAAATGCAGTGCTGATGGCATATTGTGTGTGGGCAAATCCAAATGAACAATTGTTGTCATTATCCTCAACTTTTGACTTTATACATGCAAGATAGGGATGAAGCAGAGTCAACTGAAAAGACGATGGCATTTCGTATTTTTCCTCCAATGACTTGAAATGATGCCTGAGTTCTTTGTTCACTTTGTCAGGTAGTTTTGTTGATACATTATGCTCCAGTTTCTCAAAAACGCTAAATCGGCCTCTATGTATGACTTCACATCTTCACTGGCTACCCATTGAACAAGTTTGGCTTTTGTGGGAAAATCTGCAAGTTGATAGAATTCCTCATTCCTCAAGAATTTTGAAACATTCTGTAGTTTCTTATAATCTGATGAAGTAACCTCTTCTGAGGTCATGACATACACATTGGAGTCCCTGATTGTTTTGTGTCGGCCATCTTTGGTGAGGATATTTTCACAGCCATTGGAACACTCGAATGAATATTGATGTGCAATTTTAGGCATCCTCCTGTATTTGTGAGCATCATCACTTCCTTCATGGGCCACCTGTAGATAGGCACTGAGAAGACCCAACTGTTGGAAATATCTGAAGTCATTGGTGTCATCTTGAAGAATGCGATTCAAGTGCTTGATGTCTTCCTCTCTCAAGAGAAAATGGATATCATTTGGCATTTGACATGGAAAGCCAGGATCCTTCCAATCCACCTTTGTCACCGACACAGCCTTACTTGCAAGCAGCCCTTCAACATGATCCAGCTCTGACTTCCAATCATCCTCCTTTTCTTCCATATCTTCTAAATATAAAACTATTTCCTTATGACTGACCAGAAACAGAGCAGACGCATCACCTCCATTGATAACTTTTTCCCATTTTTCTTGAAGTACTTGATGGTCATGTTGTAAGGATCCAGGTGGGGATGAACTATCCTCATTGTCAGATTGACCCTCATCCGTACCAAAAAACATGTTACAATGTTCTTCCATGTCCTTGTAATCTCAAGACACCTCTCCTCCACGTCATTTTTGATGGCTGGCAGAATCAATGAGTCATCGCCAATGATTTTATCAATCATGGAGGAGTCTGGAATACACTCCACAATTGAGTTATCCATCTCCATGTACTGTAGATGATTAGAGTATAATCTGAAATCAGCTCAATAATGGTAATCTTCAGGTTCCCCCATTATCATTCCTGTGGAAGAAAGTCTGAGCCTCTTGGCTAGCCGATGTGTGATGGAGACAAGGGGAATGGCAAGCATGGCTTCATGGAGAGAGTCATATCGTCCAGAGGAAGAATTGTGCACACTTTGCCCACAGCATTGACAGTAAAATTTAAATTTTCCTGATGGGACCTCTTGGTATATGACCATGGCTGAAGCAAAAACAGATTCAATTGAACAGTTACTGCTGGCCCACGTACGATGTGATTTTTTGTACCGCTCATCCATCCCTCCAAACTTGAAAATATTATCCAATATGGCATCAATGCATAGTCCCACTCCATGACCTTCAAACATTTGAAGCAAGTTGTCCATTGAGAATATTTTTGACCTGATCTTTTCCAAATATAGCTTCAACCAGGTAAAGAGTGGGGGGAGAAGAACGGTTGACAAGAAACTCTGAGAATAGCTCCTTCAATGGCTTTCTGTAGATGCTGATCTGGCGGTCGCCTCATCTGCTACCACACAGGTTTTCAATTGCATTGGATGGCAGGCCTCTTTCGCCACGACACAGGAAGTGAATAACATACAAATACTATGAAAGAATGTGGTCAGAGGCTGATATGCCGGGAAATCAATCATGCGTTGTTGGTATGGAAGTAAATCATCCATAAATTCAGACGCAGTGATGAATCCAGTCATAACATCATAAATCTGGATGAAGTTGACACATCCAGATGATAACTGTGCAACAAGTTGTGATTTATCAGTGATGCATGGTCCATGTACTGCAATCAAGGCGTGCTTGTATTTCAGTTCATCAATTTGTTCTTTTTCAAGATCAAAAAGCTCCGAGATGAATTCTTGAAGGACTGGATGAATATTGATGTTTGGGAAGAAAATAACTGTTACACTCATTTGGGACAAGCATGAGAGCTCCAGATCGACTTCATCATTCCTCTCAATGAATGAAGATAACGGACCGTAGACCATCGGAACTTCCGTCATGTTTACCTCGAGGTCTGAGTTTTTATATGTGTACAGCATCAGACAAAGACTTTTCGCCAGAAAAGATTGAGGAGACAACTTCACACCAAACCTATCACATTGATTAATGACCGATTCGAGAAAGTCTTCTTCCTTGTATAACTCCATCCCTATTGTAACACGAACATTGAAAGAAATGGATGAAGTATCAGATTCTTTCTCTTTATACAACCGCTGAAGTTGTCTCGGAAGGATACCAACTCCTTCGGGGTCCTTTTTGAATTTTTCAACCCTCTTAGCAGTCTTCTGCTTTGCATTTAATGAGTTGCAATTGATGTAGTGTTTGCATTCATAGGACAACCCATTTAACAACTTCCTGGGACAGGATACATCCTCAACTGGACCCACCAGTGACTGTCGAACGTCAGAGGAGGTCGTGGAAGGGTTTTGTTTGTTTGTTGTCTTTTTAGATCGCCAATGCTCAGAAGAGTGCATAGGCTTCACTGATGATATGTCAACCACCTCCTTGAATTTGTTGGACCATCTAACCCTCAGTAATTTGGTATCCACCGAGTCATATGCCAGCCTGACAAGTGAATCAATATTTGCAGGATGTTCAGCTTTCCCTACAGTGACAAAAACATCGAGATCCTTCATGACAATCCAATCATCATGAAAGAAAACATATTTTGTCATCTCATCTTCATCGAAATTCTCTTCAAGACCAACCTCAGAAAACAGAACAGAATAACGAAATGTGTTCTGTTCATAAACCACTCTGTGAACGACCCCAACACAGGAGATATTATCAAATTCTTTGATGACGAATGTCCCAATTTTGTACTTGGCAGTTTTAGGACAAGCTGAGTCATCCTTTTCATCATTCTCTGGCTCTGAACCAGCTTCATCATCTCCCATATTTCGATTCACCTGAGATGAATCATGTGGTAACGTTGTCGATGCAGCCAGAGGAGAAACTGACGATGGGGCCCCTGAATCATGTCTATCAAGTTTCTCATGTGTGTTCTCCTGAGATGAATCCAGAGAGGTTGCAGCTGCTGTAGCTGCAGGAGGCGCAACCATTGAAGTGAAGGGTGATTGAGACAGGGGTGGAGCAGAAGAGAACTCTAAGTGGGGAGTTTTTGGAAGAACTGAATCATCCGTTTTACAAAGAATGGACTCGTCTCCTTTATTTTTTTCTACTTTTTCAATCATAGTCTCCTTTGTTGAATCATGAGCCAATATTGAGGGTTCCGCTACAGCATGGTCAAATTTTGAGATATCCCGTTCATCAGATGTGAGTGAAGCACTAGATGGTTTGACAGGAGAAGCAAGAGGGCCAGCTTTTATTGTAGAAGGAAGCAAAGTGGTATGTTGAGTGGTGATCAAAGAATCATCAGGAGGTTTTTGAGAGTCATTGGGATTGACCTCCTTCGTGGGAGGGGGACTCCATCTGGCTGGAGGAAGAACTTTTGCCCCCAATGTACCACGCTTCTGTCGATATAGAGCTTCTGCAGCAATTGCATGTGCGGGTTTGTGAGACTTCAATGCCGATTCTGCTATCATGTCATGTATTTGATCTGTGATGTGAGCGAAAACAAGACAAAAGGAAAGAAAAAATAATTGCATTGTCTTCTTACGCTTAATCTTCTGTTTTAATGGCTTTGCAGATAATGAAAATATCCTCAGACCCTCACCACACCAAGAATTTGCATGACTCGTTCTTATATGCTGACGGAGTTCGTCCCTTTTAAATGCCTTGTTCTTACATTCATAATTACCTATGATTGGTTCCAAAAATGTTCTTGTCTCGCCAACTTTTGTTATGGCTGGCAAAGGGGCAATAGCTCTGACAAGTATCGTAGGTATCAAAGGCTATAAACAATGCGTAACAGGTAGGGAGACTTGTGAAGAAGTTCTTGTCTTTGTCATCCAGGTTTTCTTTCTTGGCCTTTGGCTTCATATAACTGGCAACACTGTCATCGTCAGAAAGGGAGGCCCTATCATCGTAGGCCAATGTCTCCGTGTTGTATCATATCTTGAACAGCAGCAAAAGCTTTTGATGCAGCATCAGCTCTGGATGTGGCCCAGTTATCAAAATATGGCAAGTATTTTGATAGTTGATGAACATTCATTCCAGGGTACATTTCTTTAATTGCCTGCAGGTACGATTCATGTGTATTAGGCAGACTTTCCTGAGAAGCAAAGGAGCTTGATTGAATTGGACTCTGTCCCAGTTTGCAGAGCACTGGTGGTTGACTCTTTACCAGTTTCCATAGTCAAGCCTTGATTGGTTGAAAAGAATTTGTCTGTGCCCCCTTTGGGGGCTTCCCCCCGGCCGCCCGGCCTGACGGGCAAAAGAGCCAATTTACCATGGGGATGATGATGATGGATGCATCGTTTCTTTCCATCTGAATCATACATACAATCCTTGGGGTCACCATCACGGAATTCCACATGATATTGGTACATTTCCCATTCTGTTTGGCACATGTGATGAAAAACACTGTCACATCCATCAACACCACAAACATCTCTCGGTTGAACACCTCTCATTAAGCAACCCTTGGAACTTATGGACCATGAGCATGTTGGAGTGGGCTCTTTTCCTACAGGATCATTTGCTGCAGGTGATTTTAAAGCTTTTGTTTCCTTTCCCATCATCACATCCTTTGATTTGCCAGATTCCCCAATTGTTCTATCAGCGATGGCAAGGTTTGACGAAGAAACAGAAGAAACCTCTGGAGAAATACAGAATGATATATCTTCCTTGTAACACTGATGATACTCTTCTGATCCCATGAGCACGTAATGCAACATGTAAGCTTTATCCTGAGAATTCCTGAGGACATCCTCTTCCTTCACCTCCTCCACTTCATTGTCATCAAGTTTAAACCATTGCGTTGTTGCAAAATTGCAAACATATCCAAAATATTGAGCCATGGTCTTTCCTTTCTTTTTTTGGTTTCGCCTCAGTTTTTTGGTGACCGCCACCCTCATGAAGAGTTACGAATCTAAGCAAGTACATCTTGTCCTTGCGACTATTAGACTGCATCCCATTCATATCAAGAATCTGTTGTTTCAGAAGATTTAATTGAATATGAGATGCCAAATAAATCTTCAACATTGAGAAACAAGCTGGTTTTTAACACACCACTGGAAAGTCAAATCGATCATGTAACTTAGTTGATGTGTACTCTCCATCAGTTTTAACAGCATGGATGATTCGATAGATCCCAATCACCAGGATTGAAGGCAGGCTAATCCACATCAACTGATTCCCATGTTTTGGTGGGAACCTCATGGATTTCATCTGGCTTCCAGCCTTCGAAGTCACTGGCATTCTTCTCTGACTCACGGAAGTATCTCTCTCTCAAAGCTTTGACAAGATCACCTCTGAAGCAAGGTATTCATTCAATGAGTTATTTCAAAGCCAATGAATATAATCGAGAATTGCACGAACTTACTTCTTAAGATCAGATTGATTGATTGAAAGCAATGGTTCTGGGTGGGTCTTTTTACTTTCGCGTGGTTATCCCCTTTTGTATGGTTCGAGAGTCTCCCTTTGGTGTGTCATCAATTGAATACTGTACAAATTCTGAAATCCAATATATTCAAAATAATGGTGAAAGAGATTCATCCACATGTCATTGACACATTTGTTCTCAAAACATGAATGTCCCAGAACATCCAGCATCTTCTTAATCTGGGTCTTTCGAATAGCCCTTTTCCTTGTCATCGCCAACCTTAAGCTTACAAGTACTTTCTGCAGAGACTCAAGACCTCTGAACATTTTCACATTGTCAGCTTCAAAATCATTTGATAAGACTGACTGAAGGAATTTTATCCAAGTCTCCCTTTGATAGTTTATAGTCCATTAGCATTTTTCTGATTGGTACAACCCAAAAAATGATCTGCACCAGGGTATTGAGGTAACAGGTGTTTCCAAAATTGTGTAGCCCCGCTGGTTTTAAGGAGGCAGACAACATAGGAGCAGACGGAGGACTATGTGCCAGTGGAACTACCAACCTTGACATACCATAATTCTGCAATCATAAATCCGCGCGTATACTTTGGATCAAAGATTCTGATCGGTTGAACCCTTTTCGCCATTGCAAGCATCCCATCATAGCTGACGTGAACTCCTCAAGGATTTTTTGCATCCAAACTTATTCCAATATAATGACCTTGATGTCCGCTATATAGAATGACACTAGCCAGGGAGTATGATGTTTCTGGAGGAAACAGAAATGTTTGTGGTATGTCATTTAGGGTGTTGTATGTTGGGAATGTACCAGTAAATGTGACGACCCAAGGACAAATGAAATAAGAGGACCCGTTATCTGTCCGTCTCATCCCATTCTCCGGACATGAATGAGATTCCCTAATCATTTGAGTATCCCCAACGAATGCATCTCCATGAGAAAGTTCTTTTTGGCATGGTATAAGACCTACTCCAAACGCAAGATTAACTCTCTGTTGAATCGATTTATCAGGATACATGAGGAGACAGATCTTTCTTTGCCTCGAGCAACGAATTTTTGATTGTAATTTGAATTGATAGTAATCATGGTATGGGCATTTATCTCCCATCTTACTGCAGTTTCCCCAAGTCAATTGGATGCCTCCATTTGATGTGAACAAACATGGGAAGGGCTTGGAATCCTTCAAATCTCCAAAGCAATTCCAACTCTCTCTGTCTCCATTCTGATCAACTACTTTATGAGGTACTGACCTCTCTACCATTACATCATGCCTGGCCCTATTGTAGTCTTTGTTGCTGATATCATTTATTGTTTTCAATAGGAGTGGGTCTTTTTCAATGACAGGAGTAGGAATGAATCCTCTGATCCAAAGGAAGTAGATCAATTGAAGATTAGTGTCAATAGGGCAGGTGTTTCTAACATTATAGGTGATAGTTGAGTTGGGAGGCTTGTAGGTGTAGGACCACTCAATAGCTGATTGTTTGAGTGTGCCAAGGGTGATAGAGGCCTAAAATAATAGTGTAAAGTACGATGCAAAAATACTAATCAGCCCATAAAAACATAGGGAAGAAAGAAAGCAATCTTACTGGACGTGGATGTAACATCTCTTTCCTTGGAATTTCAGAACTCTGTTCAGTAGATTGTGGTGGAGAGGGTGGTTTATCAATCATCCTTCTCTTGGATGGAGGTTATTGGGTGGGTGATTTAGTGCTTCTCTTCTTTTGATTGTCATCTTCTTGGGAAAAAGGAGATTCTGGAAGATGGGAAAGAGGAGATTGAGTGGGTGATTCAATGATTATTTTTCTTTTCCTCAGTCTAAGCTCCTCTAGTTTTTTCTCTGCCGCAACCCTTTCAGCTGTTTCCTTCTCAATATTCCGCTTCTGATCAGCGGTCAGCTTATTTCCATTCTCTAGCCTTTTGTCATCTATTTTTTTAATTTTAGCCAAAGCCATTTATTCTGGCTGGTGAACAATGTTCCAGTATGTTTCCCAATACACCTCATCAAACGTGTTAGGAACAGTGGGAAACCTGCCGAAACTAGGACTAGCAATCTCCCAGGTTTCCGCATGGTTGACAGACAACATTTTGCCTCTTAGGTGGGCTGTTATATCTGAATATGTTACAAAATCCATTTGGACACTTACATCATAGCAGAATCATATTGAATTTAGATGAAAACTCACTTTGATAAATTGTCTCACAAATGCCTGAGATTGGATTGAGGAAAACATTCTTGAAAGTGTTGTATGGCCATCTCTTGAACACTGATGCAAACCTTTTCTTGAAGGGAAATCTTTTGTCCATGTTAACACAGTTGAAATCATCTAAGCTGAATCCGGTGTATCCTAACTTGTGGTCCTCTGTTCTTGTGGCTGTAACATTTGGATCTGGCCTGTCCCTTGCAGAGTTGAATATTTTCCCTGTGTCGATATGCGAATAAATTCAAAGAAGAATAGCTGTCATGGACTTATCTTGCTGAGTTAGAGTTCCAGAGGCATAAAACTTTTTCTTCCAAACATGGTATAACCATGACAGTGAGTTCACTTGACGGAGAAGTTTACTGACTTTGCTGAAGAAATGATCAATATCAGCAAGAATTTTCCCAGATTGGTTTTCCTGCATGGATGCTAACAGGTTCAAAATTCCGCAAATGGATCAAACATATTATCTGGAGGGAAGGGCCTAATTTTAAACATAAATTTATCATGATCCAGACTCATTTTCTACAAAATCAAGAAGGAAAAGTATGTGAACAGGAAAGAGAGATCTAATGGGTTCAGAAACCACATTTCATAAAGATATTCTTACCAAGAAAAATGAGACAAGACTAATGAGAGGGAGAATGAGGAAGATGGGGATGACCTCCCAAAGAAATGAGAGGGAGAATGAAGAAGATGGGGATGACTTCCCAAAGATAGTCCTGCAAAAATGTAGATCTCGTTTTGCCGAAAGAGTCAACACCCACGAAGGATGAAGGTACCACAGTCAAGAGTGCTGTGGGTGGTATGTGCATCCCCATATTTCTTGCAGAGAGAACAGTACTTCTCTGTGCGTCGTTTCTTCGGAATCCGGCCACTAAAAGAGACCATCTTCTTCCTAGATGAGTTGTTAGCCTTGGCTACGGTCTTGGGTCCTTCTCCAACCTTCTCGGTGGGGTAGGCCTTCTCGATGCGTTCAAGGACTTCGAGAAGTTCCCTGACACTCTGTGGTACCAAAGCTCCACTGAGCTCATATTGGTCCTGCCAGTTCCTAGGAACCATTCTGAGGATGTGGCTTGCCAAGTCGGCATCATCAAATGGCCCGCATACTTTCGTAGACTTTTCAGCCTTTGAAGAGTAAAACAGGCACGGCAAGAGTTCCACATACCCGTTAAGGCGTTGGATCCTCTGCACAAAGTCCCTGATGGGTACCCTGTTTGGTTTCTTCAGCCCATTGCTGATGTAGAAACGTTCTTGCTCCGCTGCATCAGTCCTGAAGACGGTCTGCAGGTGCAACTGGACACATTCCTGAAAGGAGGTCCAAGATGCCAGGCGTTTTGTTGGATGCTCAGTCCCATACACATCTGTCCAGGGTTCGCAGTTGATTTGCTCTCCGAAGATGGTGGTCCAAGGACGACGGGCAGTCTCCGACAATTGAGTGGAGTACTGCAGGAAGATCGCTTGGCCAGCGGACACTATGGCCTCACTGGTGTGGAGTCTAGCAGCAGTTGCTGTGTTCCATGACTGGAGGACGGGGGAATTTTCATCCGTCCCTTTGAACTTAGGTTTGGCCACAGTGGCTGCAGTCAGTTTTGCCTCAGCCTTTATATCTGCCTTACAGGCTTCCCCGTAGTCCGTGTCTAAGCCTCTCTGGGAAATTATTTCCATCGAGGTCTGGGCATGGTTGAGGAACTGATCAGGACTTCCCTTGTTGAAGACTGTGACAGACAAGGTCATTTTGTTGGAGACCTTGATTTTGTTGATTACCTTCGGGGTGTCCATGGCAGTGGGAATGTAGGAAATGGGTTTGAGTCCTTCTGGGCTTGACTTGCTGGTTGACATCCTCTTAATTGCCTTGCCAAGGGGCTTATTATAAAACAAGGCCTTGTAGAAGGTCTTGGGTGCCCTGTTGAGGTTAGCTCGAAAAAGATTTTTATTTATTTATTAATATTTTTTATTTTTTATTTTTTATTTGTCGGCTTTTATTTCTTGAAAGTCTTGCTTCCAACTATTTCGCGAGAATTCTCGATCACGAAATTAATCCGACTCGTAGGAATCTCGCACGCAGAAGTCGATTGCTTGAAGTTTATCGCTTATGCTCGCTAATCGCGGGAGAATTTTTGGAGAGCTCGTAGATCGCGAAACCGTAGGAATTCGTTGATCCCGTAGCCGATTTCGGATATATTGCCGATCATGCAAAAAAAACGTATCGCTCGTGCAAAAAGTTAAAAATTGCCGCTCGCGATAAAAAAATTGTTAGCGTAGCTCATGTCGGAAGGGTTGGATGTCGATGGCTTCGGTGCGCGAAGCTTGCACCACGGTTATCTATAGGTAGTGACCTGAGCCGAAAATTGTCGTAAAAAATATCACGCAAAAATTATAGGTAGTTTCGACAGGTGTCGAAGATTTGATTTTATGAGCTATATTTGTGAATATTGTGAGGATGGAAAGGCAGTGGAACTGCACTCCAGTCCAAACAATGCAAACGATCATTGTGTAGACTTCTACACAATATGGTATGTTCATACCCTTCTGAAAGATTTTCAGATCTTCCACAAGGGTGTTCTCTTGTTTGGGGTTCTGAGCTTCCATGTTGGGGAGTCCATGCCGTCGGGAGGTGGACTCTCCTACTTGGGGTCCTGAGAATGCTCAATTTAGGTTTTGTACCCAGGGGTACAAAAAAGGCTGATTCATGCTCCATTTAGGTTTTGTACCCAGGGGTACAAAAAAGGATTCTTGGCCTATGTCATACATAGACTTGGGAGCAATATACTGCTCAGTGGGTCCCTGTGGGATCCTACCAAGCATGCAGTAGCAAATTGCTCTAGATTGAGGAGCAACTTCCTGGAAAACCAATTTCTTTGCAAAAAAACAGGGTCCAGTAGAGCCAAGCACATTTTTCATTTCTCAGAAGCAGAAGGAGTACTCTGTCTGACCCGCCGAGGACAGCCAAGTGAACCAGAGTCATGCCGGAATGAACCTGATCACACCCCCGATACTTGGCATTGACATAAGCCAATTATCTACCTTAACTGGTAAACCCAAAGAGGTTCCACCTGGAACCTCCAATGGTCATCTTCCCTTTGTGTAACACAAAGGAAGTACAATAGTCATAAGACATTGTTTCTGAGAAACAATTTCCAAAAGACAATTTCTTTCTTGGGAAAGACCCATATACATTATAGGTGTTTCTTAGCCAAAATATCCAAGAGAGGATTTCTTTCTCAGAAACCTTCTCAAGGGACAGTTCCTGTTGGCAGTCGAGAGAATAGGAGCAGCCATGGAACTGCCCTGAATCACCTCCAATCTCTAACAGGATCACCTGTACTTGGTGATGTATGGATTACCAAGTGTACCATGCAATACCTATTTCAGTGGTGTAACTCTCATAATTAAAATCGTTCAACAACATGTATCTACCCGTTTGCTACATAGAAGAAACTACAGCAAAACGGCTTAGGTCATGCATTGCCACACCTGGTAAAATAAGCATGCCCCAGTGAACCTACATGCACACAAGCATACCGTAGTGATGGTAGGATAGGAATTACAATGTCATGCAAAGTTTGTATGATGATATACCTGTAATTTTATTCAACTACTCGGGCATTCATAATAAAGATTAGTGAGTGCTCTTACTATGGAACCGGTGAAAAACTACATGAATACACCTAGCAAATTCATTACATCTAGCATCTTCCTGGAGTCATATGTGATCCAGCAGTTTCTACATCATAATTTTCCAGAAAGCCCAACTGAAACCACACACCACAAAATAGTTGTAAAGAGTTAAAAACATCCACCCACCTCCCCCCATGGTCCCTCCACAACCATAAACTGGACTACCATGGTTGTTGGTGGTGCAAAAAGTGTGGACTACTTGAAAAGTCCTGGATGTGTAGTCAACCTTTCTCCTTCTGTTTTGTTGGACCTGGAAGGCACTAGATTTTTGAATTGTAAGGAAAGGAGGAAAGATACCGACTAATTGACACCATTGTTGGAATGTTTACTTGAGCAATTTTGTGATAAGAAATGACTTCCAATGGTTGTTGGAGCTGATAATCTAATATTCGGCAATTTTTTATGGTTATAATCCAGAAGGGCCTAATCAAGGGGAGGCATGACCCCATTACCTACTGTTTTTCAAGTGCAACCTGTAACAAAAATCTTTGTAACTGCACCAAAAATGTAACATGTACTCACTGCAGTCTTGTTGCAGTATGACACAATATACAGCAACACAAACACAGTTCAGCCTCCACATACTTATGCAATTAACACCAAGTCTTCTGCAAATTGTAGGCCCTACTCTACATCTTACATACTTAGAAAAATCCTACTGTGGTCAGAAATTTGAAGACTCTCCTTCGGCTCCATAGAGTCACACGTCAAGATTCACAGCAATATCACTGCTCGCCACACGATTACTGCATGATTACCACAATTCACCCTGGGTTCAACGTGGGATTACCTCAAGTCACCGTTCATTCACTGAATTCACATCAAATTCAACTTAAGTGCATGTTCCTGAACAAAGAAGGGAGCCCGCTGCACGGGATAATTGTCGATTGGTGGCAACTTCATTTTTGACAAGACAAATATCTCAAACGGTCCATACAGGTGCCAAAAGATGGTGACTTTTCTCTCCAAATGGCTGATTGCTAGAAAATCAGAATCGGTAACCTTTGTTCCAACTGCTTATTTCTGTTCCTTTGTCGTGTAAAATATGGAAATCCAGTTCCTTCATGATGGGTATTGTACACAGAGGCATGTTGACTAGAGGACAAGAATGAATTTCGAATTTCAAATATTACACTATTTTAGGAATCCCTGAAACAGAAACACGGGAGTACACCCGAAGGGCAATCCTACTTGAAGTAGATATAATATTATGTGTATGACGATTGCTATGAGCTGGTATTCCTCGTCTTTTTCTAGAGGTTTTTTATACATTCGTGGGATCGAAGATGCGAAGGAGTTACTTTTTGGTTTTAGTGTTCTCTCGACACTCCATCAACTTTTGTTACGTTACGAGAAAGTCACACAGCTGAGATATTTTTTCAGGTTTAAACACAAGAGTATAAAAAATGTTCTACAGAAGATGATCGCTGATGACACACTTCAATGTTGTCACACTCCAAAATATTTTACGGAGCACCGCTTCTGAAATGGCCTATTTGCAGCTTCTGCAAAAGGAAGTGACGACCAAAAACTTGAAGGGGATTATTGATGCGTTTAAAGAAAAGAGGACGGCAGGCACCAATACAAACCTGCATGGGCTCTTTCAACGTGATAAATTGTGGGGATAGTTCAAAACACTGGTACTACTAAGATCAAAGCTCTCATGGTTTTCTTTGATTCTCATTTTGCCCCGGTGCTCTTCCGGTTCCGAATTACAATGCCATAATAATCATCCTCAAACATCCTATCAACACTATCATCAAATTTGGAGTACTATAATATTCATGGAACCAACCATGCAGCCTCCAAAATTAGTTTGCCACAGCAAAGGCACACACAGCAAACATGTGACATTTTCAGAAGCATCCACACTTATTATCACACGACCGAAAACTCAACCAGAACTGAAAATGTTGTGGTATAGCCAGGCAGATATCAGTCGTTTCAAACAGGAGACATCGAAGTCGGCCACTTCCTTGCTCGAGAAACATGCCTCTACAGCCCAAGCATATATTGAGAAGTCTCTTGGATTTTACCAGTATTTTGAGATCTGTCAATTTGGTGGGATAGAGCATGTCTGTGGCATTGAACATTTGCTGTCTCTTCAAGTGTTTCAAATGATATTAGCAGGGAGAGCCTTGTCAATTGAACGCGTTCTCCAGGAGCAAGAACGCCAGAAGATGACTGGTAATAACCAGTGGGAGTTGATTGCCCAAGCTTCAATGAAGACTTCCTTTTTTGCTCGAGAGTGGCATCACAGTATAGCAGTTTTGAATAGCAAAAATTGAATTACAGAGACAGGATGTGAGATTGGTTTAGATAGATGTATTGTTGCATTTCGATGACGAGTGTACTGTTGTCGTACTGTTCTCTTACAGCGCTGTGATCAGTTTTGTATATAGAATAACTTAGAAATAATTGCGATTACAAGCGCCAACTCTTGATTTCGTGGACCCAGCATTTGCACCTCTTACTCAGTACTTGGGAATTGAGGTACAAAAAGATCAAGTCAGCAAGATGTTGATTTTTTGTAATCACAGTTACGTCCAGCCTGAGCTCAGAGTTTTGCTTAAAAATCTCAGCCAACCCTGATAGAACATGGGCATCCAGTGAGAATCCTGACAAAATGAACTGGCCAAGAATGAGCAGTGCATATTTTTACTTCTACTCGATTTATCAACGAACACCCCGAACAACCGTATTGGTTATGATCTGCATTTACAATTTTCTTTACCCAAAAAGCAACACAGACTCAGAATGCCCCTGAATCCACTTTTCCTCCAACACCTCGTCTCATCAATCTTGCCTCATTTCCTCCGCGAAACAAAAAGATTGCTGTGTCCGCACCATTTTGAATGTATTCAGGTGTTGCAAATTGTGGGAGCTGGAGAAAAAGTTCGTCTTCATCGTCCTCGCCGACGTCGTCGTCAATGTCATAGAGGGCAATGCAACCTTCCTGGCCATCATATATTTTGTCGTCAGCTTCACTTGATGCATCTTTCGCATAATTTTTATCATCTGAATCATCATCACTTATCCATGTTGCGCCTTTGGAAACAAACGGGAGAATAATCTGATGATCCATTGGATTATCTGCACTAAATGCAAGCGATAATTTTGACGGAGCAAAGTAGTGCGGTACGTTACTCTTTTTAAAATCGAGTGGAAACAATTTAGGAAGTTGATCTTTTGACGTGGATGCTTCAAATGCAGCAGATTGTATCTTGGTTCGAATAGATTGAGGAAGAACATGCACGCCAGCGGGTCTACCCGTTCTCCAAATGTTAACCAAGAAGGTAACTCGTAAGGAACTATCATCTTCCCCATTATTATCAGTAGCGTCTCGACGTAGTGCACGATGCCCCGGAGCTCCGTGCAATAACCTTCCATCAAACACAATATGCTTGCCCCTGACAGGATGACTCAGTAACATTGCCGAAATGGGTCTATCCTCGTCATCGTGATAGGTATGTGGGAAGACTACCGTTGGTGCAACATTCTTTCCTTCATCATTAGCATCACCAGTCAGATATGTAACAGTTGACAATGTAGGGAAAGAACCCAAGGAAAATGCCTCTGCGAGCGCCTCGTCCTTATCGTAATGCAAATCAACCGGGGCAAGGTACGATCCAGCGGGTTTGACTTGGACCCACCACTCCGCTCCCGGTTTGGATGAGTCGTCATCTTCCACACTCTTGCCGGATGAAACATGTGAAGATTGTAAATTGTAAGCTGTTACGTGACGCTGAAAGATCTTTTTCGCAAGGATTTCCAAATCTGACCAATCCGTAGAAGGCGACAAATCTCCATCATCGTTGTCGATGGGCATCCAAAAAGTATCATGAGAATTTTCGACCAAGGCTTCTGCCTGCCGAATCAGACTTTGACAACGCTTCACTCCATCGCATGAATCATGGGAGAATGCGCTTAAGTAAGGAATAGTGAAAGCATCTGTGGTATATCCCCCCATGCTGGAATTGCATTCGATGCAAATTGGGCTCGTCCATTCTTCTACTTTATCTTCGGCGTGTGCAGATATGTCATACTCTTCATCGTCCATGTCATCCTCCTCCTCGTTCATGGAGAGCAGAGTAGACACCGGCGGAATCTTCAAAGGTATCGGATCATTCAAAGGTCTTTCCAAGCCGCCCTCGCAGAATCCCAGCCTGGCCGCTTCCTCCCTCGACACCTCTTGCAATTGGCATGTGTTATCGCTGCACGACGTCGACTGTGTTGTAGCACACAGTCGGAAGCAGTCGCACGTACATGGTCCAACACCCACAAACGACACTTCGTGTTGGTCATGGCATATTTCTGCACAGCATTCGCAAATGCAGGCGGATGTATCGGCGTCTTCTCTCATGAACTCATCGATGGGTGAGCAGGATGCGTATCCGGATGCAGAGGAGAGATGACACGTGTGACAAGTGTAAATCGGTTGATGTGCGGGATGGTGCGAGCCGGTGACAGCATAAGTACAAACGTAGCCGCATGGGATTGCAGGGTGGGGAGCAGTGTCTTTGTTGGTTAACGGGTCCATTGTTCTTCGGCTTGCTGTCACATAATTTTGTGGTGAATTGACTGCTCTTTGACAATAACTGTTGCCGTGATGGGGGGCGACATAAAAATTAAGCAACCGATTGAGGGTCGCCTCGACGAAAGCAAGTAAGTAGTGAGGTGATATTATATTTTAAAGGTAAAAAAGGTTATGAGTTATGAGATGTTATTAGTATATGCCCTTGTGTAGCCACTTCTTGATATTCTCCAGCGTCTTATGGTGCCTGTGAGATATCAGGTCAAAGGTAACGTAATTTAAAAGACCTACCTATTAGGCTGGGACTTTCTCGGGTCCGATTCCAATAGGCCAATCGGAATCCGTGACAGAATTTTCGAAATTTTCGTATTGCCCCCTCTCTTGCCTTTGTGGGGCTGTCGTATCAGCCATTCCGATCCAATTGACCAATGGGCAATGGAGTCATTCCCGCCAAGTGATCTTTGTCCCGCCAGGCACTTCTCTATCATATTATATTTCATGCATATTATTAGTTCACCACTTCCCCCGGTGAATCACATCTCCGCACATTGATGAAATGCTGTTCACGATTGCGGTGAAGCTTCTTTCTGAGAGCATCGTCGCTGGTGCGAAACCTCGCGATGTCCCGGGTTACCGCAAGGTGCTCTCTAGCCAGACGAAAGCCTCAGCCCATTAGACGAGAATAGAAAATGCAAATGAAATAAAACCATGGGACAATACAGATCAATATCATTCCTCTACATCATGATTCACTTGAACGGACTACTTTCCAAAAACACGGCTGGCGGGCTGCAGGATACGCTTTCCATCTGTCGACGCAATCTGCAGACTCGCAGACATTATCACAGACCATCGTCAATTACAGGCCAAAGCAATCGGTGTGGTTCTTTTGACACTAACTCAGTGTTATTTTGCTATGGATCTTTATCTGTCTACTCTTTACCACCTCTGGTTTTATCAGCGCGTGGAATCTCTGGCATTAACCACTTGAGACAAAATTGATATGACCGACCGTTGTCGCACATGTCTTAAGACAAAACCGCAAACCAGCGACGCCAAAGAGACGGCACAGAACTTGATGACTGTGGCCAAGAGCACTACGGAAGTATTTTCTTTGAATCGGCGCTCGTTTCATAGGACGTGGGAAAGATCTTTCGTCTTATTTCAAAAGGCACCAAAGTGATGCTTTCGAATCGATCCCGTTTCAGGATTATAGATCAAGAAGAGAGAAGTTGCAACTTGACGATGAAGGATGGATTGAGTATTTATGTCGCGGAGAGGGCGGAAGTGTTTGGAGTGATGTGTGCAAATGGTACAACAGTATTAACTTCTAAAATTTGTTTTATACGATTCTGCCTCCGTGACAACAAGATTGAAACAGCATTTCTATCATGTTATCTTGTGTACAGCAACATCTAAAACTCAAAAAGAAGCACAGAGCCTATTACTCCCCCCTTAGAGCAGAGCCGCACCATGATGAAATTCTCCGTCGGAGGGAGCATTTTGGCATTGTACTCCCTCTGAGTTCTAGGAGGAGATCGCGGGCACGTGCTGCGTAGTTCATGATGTGGTTGAGGAGTGTTTTTATGCCGTGGCTGGTGGTGTTGTGTCTGCCTCCTCCGGTGAATTGCCCAATGTATATTGTTATAGGAGACGGCCATAGTGCAGGTGATGGGGTGACGGTTCTGCTTGAGAGCGGGAGCGGGGAAATGTGTGTAAAAATTACACGCAAAATCTCGATTGGTCAATTGGATTGGGCCAAAAACTCGAGGTCCAATAGGAGCCTCTATTGGTCTATTGAACTCGTGACTAATCCGATCGGTCGATCCAAAATGGGGTACCAATTCGATTGGAAGCGTTCGTTGGGCTTCACAAAGTCACCGATAAGGGGTATCAATCGCCCAATAGGCTTCGTGGGACTCACTCGAATCCGATCGGATTGGTCTATTGAGCCTACAAAGTCCCAGCCTTAGTATTATGAATTTCTTTGACTGCTTCAGGAACCATCTCTACCGGAGGAATCACGAACCATCGCCATGCGAGGAAATTAGCTCGCTTAATTTATAATTGTTCTATATTTTTCTGCTTTTCACATGACTGCCTCTCTAGTGTCATGCTATGAACAATCCCTCTTCCTGTTCTATTGCCAATTCTTCATCAATTCTTTAGTTGTTTGCCAGAACTGGGTCCAAGTCAATACTGTTGAAAAGTGTATTGGTACCAATCTATGTTCAGAAGATTCTGTTCACTTCCAACTACATCTGTACGGGCCTTCTACCCTTACCTGGACGGTGTCTTTTTCAACAATTTTTAGACGTGGATGCATCGGACATGTCAAACTAAGATATTGAGATCTTTGAGTCATCTCTCTCATGATGAACTCTTCCTTTGACATCAATTTAGCTATTTAAAACAACAAATATTGTTATTCACAAATTTGAGCAACTTCTTGGAAAAACTCAAATTTGAAAACACCTGTTAAAACCTGTTACACCCATTTATATCTTTCAAGCCCATTTTTAGCAAGATGTTTTGACACGGATGACTAGAAATCTGTAGCATAGTACTTTCTAATGTAGAATTATCCATAGAAATGTTTTGCGTAATCAAAACAGAGTGAAAATTCATTTGAAATGCACCTCTGAGGTGTAAAAATGGCATGGGCATGATGTGAGTGCTAAGATTTAGGCTCTAATGTGTTTGTTGATTCATGGACTATTACCAGTCTTTCTTACATAGTTTGCCTATGTCATTTAACCATTGTAATAACAGGCATTATATATATTATCTAGAGAGAGGGTTACAAATTGTACTGTGACTCACTAGATTGATAAGCCCACTTTAACAACTTTACAGTGCATGGTCTTTCCAGGACATACAACACTTCACTGAAAGCATTCCTACTGGAAAGGGGCAATCAAGTGAATAACTATATTAAACATATCCGAAGTTTATTATACTGGAAACAAGACAAAATGAAAAGAAATATTATTTTCCGTCTTAAATGAAAGAGACATCAAATTAATCTAAGGAATGTTTGCTTCTTCGTTTGCTTGATCAAATAGATCTCCATTGCAACCTTCAACTCTCATGGTTTTCACCAAAACATATTTTCAATTTTAAAGGTATTCCATGTCGACAGCAAGTTTTGACAAAGAAGAAGGTACTGAAAATGAGTCAAAATGTTTCACACTTTTTGATGTGACAATTGGCACAAACAATACTACGAGTAGTAGTCTTCTTCATTCTCTGTGGCCCTGAGCCATGCACCTGAGGAAAGGAGAAAAGAAAGTGGGTAACAATTTCAATACTATAACAATGAGAAGAGAAGTACCACCCCTGCTATTGGATAATACTAGACATTTTTTGATGGAACTATGGTGGTACTAGGTGGTAACAAGTGCTTCTGATAGTACCCTCATTCAATTCAACACAGAATAAAGGAGCAATGTTTGCCCCAGGAGGAAGGCATCTAGAGACCATCACTTTTTGTACCCCCATTGACTAGTAAACTGCCTGGATTGTCATCACCCCCAGGGCAGTCCTAATGTACAGGTACAGCCTCGTAATGACCTGATGTGTGCCCCCTAAAAACAATACATAAACATGAAATTTAGGATGTCATTTTCTCAACTTCGTGATCATCCAATAAGTGGCATGTGACGTAGGATGCACGAAGAGCATGAGGGTGCGGGCTATGGAAGACTTCTATGATGATGGATGATAGGAGGACACACAATGCAATGTCTTCATATTGATGAGCATGTTCTATCTTGTTTGAGAGGTTGGAGTTAGGACCACGTGGAACACTGCCAAGATTTGCAGTTATAGCACCTCATCCTGCTGCTCGTCCACCCCAGTCAAATTGACGTATAAGTCCCCTCCTTCTTTCTGTCACCACCAACCCAAGTTAGCAATTGATATACAGCAATTCTATCTTCAGTGAGTAAGCAAGTAACTTTGTGAGAATGTCTACAAAGTTTGCCATTGTGTTTTGCTTTTATCACAAATGATTGACTTTTCCTTCTTTGTGAGAGTTGATTTGGTGATGTTCATGTTACAAACAATGTTCTGCTCTTTGATTTGATGCACATTTCCACAATGAAAACCTTTGCCGGTTATATTGCCACCATTTCTGAGCTTATATGTGCTTGTTTCCACTGTGTTTTGCCATTTGCTGAATATTTATGAGTGAAATGATGAAAAATAAGAGTACCCCGAAGTGCAATTGCTGTGTGATCACACTGCCTGCATGACCTGCATCAACAAAAGCATTGATTGGAACAGGCATTCCTAGTGGGGAAGTCTTGTCTGGGGGGTCTTCATTGACCAGGTTCCCATAAAACTCCATCCAATTGGCATCAAAACATAATTTATTCTTGTCCACCATGGGGTATAGCTCAGTGAAAGACAAGTCACTTCAATGGGTTCTTCTATAAGTAATGAAAGATACTGTATACTGTAGGGTGCCTTGATGGCTTGATACTAGGACATTAGGGTCCCTTCAGTCAAAACATCCACATGTCCCAGTCCCACTGCTTATTGCAGGATTCAAATAAGTTGGTGTCAGCACTGTGTCTTCACAGCATTGTGCTCTTTTGTCGTGCCTAATTAAGATTTGTATCCTAGTGGGAGGGGCCATTGTGCCTCCACCTCCCACTTTGCAACTCCTGACCATCATCAGTCAATAGCGCCTTTACCATTTTGATGGCAGCTTTCATGTACCTGTCACAGCTCATGCTCCAGCTTTGTCTCTCATCAGGTGGGGTAGGGTAAATCTCTCAATCCAGTTTTGTGGTAAGTTTCTGGTTCTCTTAATGTACTATCCTTTGACTCATATTCCTCACCAATTTCCTTCATTGTCTTATCTGGCGATTGACTTATGACTATACAGTTGTTGACATAAACAAGTAGCAAGGAGCTGACATTGCCTTACTTCTATGTCTGACACACATCTGCACCGGCCTATATAGAGCTCCATCCCATTCATTGTAGACTCTCAGCAAACATTGCGCAGCATGTGGCTCCTCTGATCTTCAGCCAATACAAAGTTAGGGTGACAATTTATGGTGCTACCTTTCTGTTTCATTCCATTCCAGCCCTAAGCTCTGCAGGGTGCATTCAAGTAAGTATTACCAATGTCGCATGACAAGACAGCTAGAGTGGCCCATGCAACAATCAAGAAATCTAATTGCATGCTGTCCTTTTCTGCTACATTTAACCCCGGTCGGGCCATTGCATACAAAATTATACAATGGCCCTTTTTGACCCATGACCTATTCTGCCCTTAATGCATAATACTTTATGCGGTAGAGCCAAAAATTGACTATTATGGCACATCTCATTTCCCTGCTCCAACGCTTCAAAAACCATCTGTAGTTTCTCGAGATGCTTCCTGTTCTATTGCGCTAACTGGGTCAACATGTTGCCCTTCCTATGGCCTGCAGACCAAAAATTCTCAACGAGAAATTTCACTGGTACCTGATATTTTTTACTAAATCCTAACTAGAATGATTCGTAGCAAAAATTTCAACTTTTGCGCCAAAACTGTGATGGGTCCCATCCCATCATGTGACATGCATGTAAATGCCACTTCCCATCCATCCCACACAAGACACCCTGGCCAATCGCAGCAATCCACCCCCTTCTACAATAAAGTTTGTTGGCATTCTTCATGCCACACCACCATCGCAGCTTTATACATGACTCCCATCTCCGTTTTTGCAAGATAACTCAACTCGATTGTGCTGCCTGCAATTGTACACTCACCGCCTCCATTGCCTTCCAGTTCTGACATCAATCGTGCATGAAGTTCTTCCATTTATGCTCTATCATCAACATCATCGCAAATTCCCACACTACTCCGAGATTTGAAAGGGACACAATCATTTTCAGTGCCTCTCGTCCTCTTCTTGCATTCGCGTTGTGACAACTGTTCTTCCGCATACCATTTCCTCCTTCATCTTGACAGTGCCTTCGCGATCTGAAATCACGCCGAATCTGGATCATCTGTTGGTAGAATCTT
The DNA here is from genome assembly GCA_013187285.1 of Cyclotella cryptica. Lineage (NCBI taxonomy): Eukaryota > Bacillariophyta > Thalassiosirophyceae > Thalassiosirales > Thalassiosiraceae > Cyclotella > Cyclotella cryptica. The sequence continues at coordinate 464,464 of JABMIG010000005.1, forward strand.
GTTTTTCGCTCGTGAATGGCAATTGGACTTGCCACGACCCATATCAGCACTCGACGAAACACCGCAAAGAGTAACACGCTCTCAGAGTCGTGTAGCTGCAACCACGGATGCGTTGGCTGACGGAGATTCTCCACCATGCGACAGTGTTCTTCTCCGTGATCTCAACAGTGGAATTGCGTCTCCTAACAAAAGTCCTGCAGTTGGTGACAGAAGTATTTCACCTGTCCCTGCTGACGCTGAACTCCTTGCATCTCTCAAAGAAGATGATGTCTCCTGCTCCTCCGATGAGACTTGGACTCCATCAGTAGACGGTGAAGACTCTGATGATGAACATCTTGATGACGACAGAACATCCTGGCAGGAGACTCCACTCCAGTATAAAGACTTCTCCATTTCTTTTAATAAGGTTGATACAGATCTGGAGCGCGGGTACTTTGAAGAGGTGAAGGAACTACAAATGCACATCCTTAGGGAATTCGACACATTGTCCAGTGAAAACACCAAACGGAAAAGTACTCTGAATGCTAATAAAGTTATGAATGCAGTCTACAACACTGACATTCTTTTCAGTGAGCTGACTTTTCAAAACAAGTCTCTAATTGCAAAAAAGCACAAGCCCATGGACTTTAAAGAATTCGAAGTCTTCCTGCGTTGCTTTTTGGGTTCTGCTTCTACGGATGCACCCTGTCCGACATTTCCAAGCACCCAAACTCTTACCCTCTCATGACAATATCCCTTCACGAATTGAACTCTAGGACTCAGGTGATAGATAGCAAGATTGCCAGAATGAATGTTTTGCTTAGGAGTTTTGACGGTCAAACCGAGACCACTCCAACCCACCATACAGACAACTTAGAGGATGGAGTGTTCTGGACTCCAATCTATGGTATTGACAGTGAGCTTGAGAAGTTATTCAGAGATGTCGGAGGACCATCGGACATTGCTTTTGTCAACGGTTACACTGACCTCATCATCAACGATAAAAAGCTACGGATGAGGTCTATGAAGGCCAACCACGCTTCTCTCTCAAGAATGAAGAGCGCGAAGTCATTCGGACCCGTAGGTAATTGCATTCACTCCATAGCAACTGGTATCTCTCTGTCTTGCCATATGAACCACCATGGCGAGTCATCGAAGGATATATTGACCTCAGGTTTGATGATAATACAAGTCATCAACAACCCTAACAGTCTTCCTTATCCTATGACAACAATCCACGGTTAATGTGGATACAATGACGATGAATGTTTCCAGTTGCTCGAAGACTTTGACATGGGTTTTTTGAATACTACGAAGCATGGCCCTTCTCTTGCATACAACTTTGGAATGACACGCTACAATACCACCCGTGAGTAAAGAGATATTTCGGAAAATGGTCCTGTGTTAAGTCTTGGGGCAGTAAGATCTGTTGGGAACGCTATTTGTCATTTCGTTGCATAGCAAAATGGGACGGGTAGAGTTACTTTCTTGCAGAGTTCAAGGTCCTCCCTGAGCTATGGCTCCTTTGACTACATTATGACACATCAAGATATGAGACATGCCCGACAGTTCAGTGATATACTACTCAAGGAGAAGCATAATGAAGACAAATATGATCCAGAGAATTATCTAATGATAAGAGAAACTGAAATTCGAGAAATCTTTGATCGTCATTGTGTATACCTTGCATGCAAGGGTCAGGGTGGAGATGATTGGAGGTATATGAGGACCTTCACTATTACCTTCACCCTATGTCATGCCGTCCTACCAAGAAGTGAAGATGGATTGGCAGAGAATGAACTGAAACTGTTGAAGGAAGACTTGGGTTTGAACATAAAGAGCAAGGATGAAGCGGAGAGGGATGATTTGTGGCAACACAAGACTCCTACAGAGCTAAAGCAGTTGACGAATGAACAACTGAAATCAATTTGCAAATCGTATGGGATGCCATTCTCCAACAAGAACAAGGACAAGTTGGTTGATACTGTACTCCTTGGTCCAGTGGAAAGTCAGTCCATAACAGAGGTTGAGAAAATATTGAAGTTTTCTTTCCTGCAGCCACTTCCCCAAGAAGATCGCTCCGCGCATAGGTTGGGGTCGTTGAATGAGGACAAAGTCCGGTCCGTTCTACATTCTATAGTCAAGAAGTTGGGATGGGAGTTGCTTGACTCCTTTGAATGTGGTCTGCTCAGAAATATAATGAGAGAATACTTGGCTACTTCTCTTGACAGTTGGATCGTGATGCGGTATGATGAAGAGAGGGATGAAGAGCGTCCCATTCACAGCGACTCTGACGGAAGCGCTGTATCCATGGACCGCAGGAAATATAACTGTGGTCTGGAAATCAAGACACCATCCAGTAAAAAGATCATTCAAGAGACAATCAAGAAGAGTCTGGACTTGCATGGTCCATTTTCTCAGTGCGAGTTTGGAAGTAGCGCATTCAAGCAACTTGTGTATAAACCGGAATACCAAACGCAGGTTCTGCATCACGCAACAATTGCCAACCTCTAGTACGTGTTATTTGTTGTGGCAGGCACTACGAAAATCCACTACGCTGTCCTAATCTGATTTCCAGAAGAGCATCCAAAAAGAGGAAGAACGCAAATGCTGAATGAATTAAATGTTAAAGGGGAGTTTACAGGGAGTTTACTGTTTTGCATGTGTATTCTTGTGATTTACTAGTTAATCTCTCATGTAAAGGTATTGCATACAAATATATGCATCAAACAACTTTCGGCCTACTAGCGACACATAAATTTGTACCCATTAGACTTATGACCACAGTTTCAGGCAATAACGCTTTTTTGGCCGAAATCGAAGGTGTATTTGGGGGATTGCTGAAGGGTGAAAAACATCCATTTCATAGCAAAAAAGTGATACAGACCATTGGTATTGCTCCTGTACTTGATAACTGAACACATGGCCTAACATGGAGTGACCATCGCAGGTAGCATTTTTCATTTCAAAATTACGTCTACACGATTATGCAGAAAAAATTGGACCAGGGTTAAGTATGCCCTTTTAGGGGCATCTACCTTGGATTCAATTGCAACAAAATTGGCCTCTCTCATGAAGTCCATTTTCACATCAAAGATGAGGTGGCAGATGATCTCCTATAATGCCCAGTCATTTCCAGTGCTTTCCCTGATCTGATTTCTTCTGTCATGCACTCCTTTGCTATTCTGACTTTTTCCATTTTGTTGTTGATTGCTCACCCAATAGTTATTCTGTTTCTCTTTTGGTCTGATCGGAGTGCCTCTTCAGCAATCTTAGGCAGTTGTATTCCATGTTTGTGTGTGATCCGCCAGTACTTGGATTTGTTGATGATTCCGCTGTGTTTACCAACACATTATTTGACCCACCACACAAAAGCAGGCTTGTCAAGCCAGCTCTAAGGGATTGGTGTCTTTCAAATCCTTCAATGTTACCCAGTCAGAGCTGCCATTGTTTGTCCTTTTTGGGGTTTGATTGTCATTCCCTGAGGTGTCAAAGCTATTGTCATTGGTAACTGCATGTCCATTCATTCTGTGATTGCAAATCTTGTTGTGTGAAAACAATTCCTTTATCTCTGAGTCTGTTTGTGCATATGGATTTTCAGCTATGATGTTTGCAAATTAAGCATCTACCATCCCCTCCTAAAACTCGAGTTCATATTGCCTGGTGTTGAGAAGAAGATTGGTTTGTGCTGTCCCCAGAGGCCTGTCATAAATTTTTGTAGCACACTATGTGAAAGTTGCTTTGAGTCTGTAATCTAGCAAAATTTGTCCTGCAGAACGTTTGCCATATGCATCAACTTCAATGTACTCTTCTTATGGTCTGTTGAAATGCTCGGTGTAATCTGATCTTTCAGTGTTATTCGTGCATCGGAGTGCACAGAATTGAGTGGGGAGCAGTTGAGGATACACATATATAGGAGATAGATCTTGTTGCACAAGGTCGGTTTTTCAAAGCTTGTATCATCAATGTTGGTGATAAATTTGATGGCTTGGTTACAAATCTTCATCTTGTCTTTTGTAACATGTTGTACAGTGATGTTGGCTAAAAGGGAACCTGTAAGTCATCTAATAACATAACACATGTCACTGCCAACCCCCCTGGGAGACTCTGCAATCCACCCTAGTTTCCTGTTTGCATCACTAATACTTGGGTCCGCCACCAGCCAGTACCATACCAGGTCCAAAATATGAAATCTAGGAACATGTAGATATCTGATGTCTTTCCCTGTGACCTCTTTGTAGCAAGTTTGTCCCTGCAACAGTGATTGAGGTAGGATTGCATGAGCTTAGTCTGTTGGGAAAGAGAAAAATACCATCTGGGAAGGGACATTATTCTGAATCACTTTATTCCTAACAAGATTCTTCAATCCCTTGTCTCCAGATCATCACACCACACCTGTTTCTTCCATTCTGGTTCAGAATAGGTGAGGTCTTTGTATGTCTTTGAGCTAAATTTTAGAAATCACTGTGATCTCAACATGTGCTGGTGCACAATCTTATTTGAGCTTCTCAGGGGTGCCCACAATTGCACAGAACTCAACAGGGTACAGTCTGCAAAGTTATTATTCTGCCAATTGACTGGGTGTGCTTTGGTGAAGTAACCATTTGTGTAGACGTGAGCAAAGGCATTTCGGTTTCTGGATTTCTTTTGTGCTATGAGGTTGCCCAGTTGCCCAGGTACAATCTTCCTTCAAGTTTGTTCCTGTGGAGGTTGAGATTGTCCGTCCTCAAAATGACATGGGTAGAGAAATGCACCGCATAATGGATGCCCCTCAGTGTACAATTTTTAGGTGATTGGTCTGTAGGTTGCTAGTTTACTTTTGATATAGTAGTTGAAAGCCTGATGACCAGCATGAGTTGATACATTGCACCTGCTATCTACTTTTGGTCAACATTGCTCGATACTAACAACTAATTTTGATCCTTGTCAATATGTTGGACATAAAAGTTGATTATAATATTGAAAAGCAATGCAAGGTTTGATAGCTGGTCAATAGTTGCCTTCTGTCGTGCTTGCCTCTTGGTTGATAGATGGTCAAGGCAATGGTTGATTATATAGACTCACCCAATAAATGCATCAGAAAAGGATGCCCCTCAGTGTACAATTTTTAGGTGATTGGTCTGTAAGTTGCTAGTTTACTTTGATATAGTAGTTGAAAGCCTGATGACCAGCATGAGTTGATACATTGCACCTGCTATCTACTTTTGGTCAACATTGCTCAATACTAACAACTAATTTTGGTCCTTGTCAATATGTTGGACATAAAAATTGATTATAATATTGAAAAGCAATGCAAGGTTTGATAGTTGGTCAATAGTTGCCTTCTGTCATGCTTGCCTCTTGGTTGATAGATGGTCAAGGCAATGGTTGATTATATAGACTCACCCAATAAATGTATCAGAAAAAACTCAATGTGCTTCCAAAACTTTGATATTTTAGTTGACATGGGTGACATTATTGACTGGTGAGTTGCTACTATTAGTCACTATTGACATTTTTCATCCCGTCAATTGTGGTCGACAGCATAAGTTGATGTGAAGTTGCCTGTCTTGTATGGCTTTGCCAAATTCTGGCAACCCATGAATGCATTGCATTTGACTTGACCTCACTAAGAAATTGTCGGTCACATGTATTCATGCCCTGCTGGCTTTCAATAGTGACTGACTCCACATGTTGCTGTGGAAAGAGTAGAGGGTATATTGCATCCTAGACAGCAGCCACAAATGAATTCATAGTGCAGTCTAACAAGTGATTCTTGTATGTCATTTCATTTGTTGAATGAGCCTAGTACTCATGGAACCACGCCCTTTTTTATCCAGATCTTGGATGGTTGCCATTCCTTCTCACTTGTGAGCTACACTACCAAGTCACCACCTGAGCAACAGAAATGTACTTGATAGAGTTGAACAATTTGGTGGAATCTGCTGACATTGCATGTCTGGCCAGTTAAAGCAAGGACAAAGAAGTTCATGTTGGTGCAAATTGTGTCTGCTTTGCATTGTGCCTGTAGATATTTGGTATGGTACATTTACAGTTGGGTAGTGGGACAAGGGGGGTGCCGTATTGATAGATCACGTGCACGTGTAGGTACAGAGCCCTCAGGTTATTGCCTTGGCATGACATCCTAAGTATGAGAAGGCGCATCATAGACAAAACAATCTTTGCACTTGGTATCATGATATTTGTGTGGGAAAAACTCAGCCACTTTCATGGACATGCAATTGACTGCATTGGTTGAGTTTTTCACTTTCTTTTGTAACCTGTTGAGTGTCTAATTTTGTAAGATAGATTTTTATTGAGTTTTTAAGTTTGATTTAGAAGTATCCACTTGTTTTACATCATCACCAACTAGTTGCATGTAGTAGATTTGTAACACACTTACCGTACATTACCATACTAGTAATAGCTATCATTTAACCAGCCTGCTGCTGTTTGTGGCCCGACAGACATAGGGCAATGATCAGTTCTCTTGAATGTTCATCAGTACTACTAAACTATCGTAACAGCTGCAAGCATTTTTCATCCAGAAGGTATGAAAGTGAACTGTCTCATGTTTTATGACTAAATGACTATGGGTGCATATGTGCACTGTACTAGTTAGGAGTAAAACAGAGTATCAGTGACCTGAGGATGTACGAGAAGCTAGAAAGACAAGTTTATGAAGCGCCACACCAACAATGATATAAAATGGGTGGTGCCAACCATTAAGATGGGTGGTCTCTCTTTATGTCCAAAAGTTCCATTGAGTGCTCCAAAAATCTCTGAAAAATAAACGAAATGTGGAAATAATGACAAAAATTGACCTGCGTAAAAAGTGGGTGAAATGTGTGAAAACATGTAATGGCAAAGTGCTGACAATACCACTTAGCCAAGTCTCCTTATTATTTTAAACCTAATACTTCCTCTTTTTCAACAGTGTTTCTTTGAGCTAGATGAAAAAGTCATGCACCTGCTTCTTAAGTAATCTACCTATTATGTGTTATAACATGAAATCGTTCATGGCTCCATTCTTTCTCAAGAGACCTGGTATACCAGCATATCTTCAAGTCAGGCAACAGGCAACTTTGCTAAACATCGCTCAACTATCAACAAAAGCATTGAGCCTATTGACTACTATCGACGGCATTGAAAAAAGTAAGAAAAATAAACTAAATTATAGATAGCATTGATTCATGTCAATGAAACAGTCAATCGAAGGTTTATCTATCAACTTTTTCAGTGGACATGTTGACCGTGTGCGATTATCGACCATATAACATAGGAACGCGTAGTAGTATAGCCAACTGTCAACCAACTATCAAAGTGTTCATCACTCATCAATAGTTGGTCCACATGTAGACAAGTATAAAAACAAAAGTTGGTAGTATTGACTCCTATCCACAAAAAAGTTAATAAAAGGTCAACCTATCAACAGTAGGGGTGACATCCTAACAAAATTTACTCAGTGACCCGGGTACCAAAATGGACCGCAAATTCATTTGTTCACAGTTGTTAAGTACTGTTTAGGAAATAATTGCCTGTCATTGTTCTTCCGCTGAGTAGTCAGGTACCCCAAGTATGGTCAAACACAAACAAATATTTTGGCGCGAATTTTGTGTAATTCTTGGCTCCCCAGGGTAGGTACCATGGCCAGTTGCCAAACTGACTCCCGCGTGGTATATGGGTAAGGAAAATTTGGTAACAACTAGAGATAGTTAGAGAGAAAGTTGACTGACCAGCAGCCAAAAATGTCCTCCAAAGTACTTGGGTACTGATGTCCTGGTCAAACGATGTGACCCCTCATCTATCAAGTTAACTGCCAACTTTATCCTTGTTTCAAGGATAAAAAATTCTGGCCGAAATTGGTGAAGTAGGCGAAATTTTTATCCTTGAAATTAGGACAAAAATCATCTGTTCTCATTCTCAAGGTCGCCATGTTTGAGGATCGTGTTGTGGTCTCTCTTTGTCTACACCATTCATCAGACAAGAAGTTGGGCTATCTGTTGGTTTGTTTTGGTTGTGTTGGGTGCTCTAGAGCCTCAGATACTAGCCAGTGCTTCTGACACTTATTTTCCCAAGATACCTACCGAAATGCTAAATGGAGTTTGCTTAAGCAGCTTGGTACATGTTTCAACTGTGGCAGGTGCGCAAATGGATGTGGTGCATCTATGCTTTTTTCTAAGAGTGGTCACATAGGAGTTGGTACAGTTTCAAATTTTTTTGTCCTTATTTCAAGGAAAAAATCGCCATTTTTTGAGATCAAATGGACTATATACCTGCCAAACTTAGTGAAACAATTTTGCATCAACTGCATGTTTAGTACCAAACCTTAGCATCAAATACCAATATTCACTGCAGGTATCAACTAATTTACACTTGGTATGAGTCTGGAGACAGTGTAGTTGTGTTTTTATTGGTCCATCAAAACAGGGGTTTCTGTCCTTTTTTATCCTTTTTGGGGCCTTGAGTAAGGCCACAGACAAAAATAACGAAATAGACGAACTATAGACAATAGCAGAGCTGGTGTAATTTTAAGACACATCCTGTCCCAGCCCCTCTATTGAGGTTGAGGGAAACAGTGAAATAAAGAAATAAACACGAAACATATGTTTTGTTTTAGAGGAGGAAGCATGAACGTTTTTACCTACACTCCACAATAAACACGTAGAAAATGATGTGTCTTGTTAGGAGGTGTGCGATTCGTGCAGGAGTGAAATTTTCAATATTTTTTATATAAGCCTATTATAGCCTATAATATTAATATAGCCTATAATATAGCCTATAATATAGCCTATTTCTCGAAAATAGCTTATTTCTCGAAAATAGCTTATTAAATAGCCTATTTTCGAGCTCTACTGCACAAATTACTATTCCTACGTGACTAGTGCTGCTATTTTCGAGAAATAGGCTATTTTCGAGATATAGGCTATCTGCGAGAAATAGCCTATTTTCGAATTTCGAAAATAGGCTATTTCTCGCAGATAGCCTATATCTCGAAAATAGCTTATTTGTTTAAAATAGCCTATTTCCCGAAGAGTTCTTTTTGACAGCTTGTCGCCAATAGTATCTGGTACTGCTTTATATTGCCTCTACTACGTCATTTTCATTTCTCGCGTGATTGCAAAAATAAGTATAGCATGGTGTTGTTGTTAGACCCTCTGCAACCCTGGGGTCTATTTTTTTTGTATTGGGTTATGATCCCCTATATAGACCCCCGATCGGCGAAAAATCGCGTGCAGCCCTGGGGTCTATACGCTCCGGGGTCTATAAAAAAATAGACCCCCGACTTTTTTTATCGACCCGGGGTCTATATTTACCGAATATAGACCCGGGGTCTATATTTCAATTTTTCGAAGGTCGACCGGGGTCTATATTTTTATGGGGTCTATATTTTTAATTGTATGAGTTCCTCCCGTTGATTTCCACGAATAGCTTCACCAGCCCTTCTCCGATTTCGCGAAAACCTTGGTCTGCTGGGTCAGTTGGTTAATCGTAAATCTGAAAAACCAAATTTCATGCGTTCGGTTCCCAGTGTGTACGTCTCATTTTAATTTATTCGGAAATGGTCTCCGTGAAATAGACCCCGCGATCGAGAAATATAGACCCTGCGATCAAAAAATTTAGATCTTAGGGCTGCACGGCCATCACGAGGGTCTATTTTTTATTCTCAGAAAAATGGGATCATAACCCATCTCAAATATAGACCCCGAAAAATAGACCCCAGGGCTGCAAACAGCCTTAGATATGGAACCGTACACCACATAAAAACGAGCAGCACCTACAGCACACACACTCAATTGTTAGTTTCCCTCAACCTCAATTCCATCAAAACAGGGCTTTCTGTCCTGTTTTATCCTTTTTGGGGCCTTGAGTAAGGCCACAGACAAAAATAACGAAATAGACGAACTATGGACAATAGCAGAGCTGGTGTAATTTTAAGACACATCCTGTCCCAGCCCCTCTATTGCATGAATAAGGTAGGTAGAACTCTAAACCAAAATTATACAATAGAACTGTCAAGTCTTTCAACTTGACAACATCTTCTATATTGTACCGTTACACGTTATATGTATTTTGATGTGGAACAAAGACTTCAAGGGAAGCCCCACTGTATTAGATCTGGCGATCACTGAGCTGGCGTAGGAGTACTTTTCATTTTTAGATTCTCTCTCATCGTCAGCATCAGTCCATGAGAATTTGTTGGTCTTGCTTTGATCTACGTCTTTGTTGGGCTTCCTTCATCATTGAGGAGAATGTTTGATATGAATGACGCAAAGTAATTTCCTAGCGGATTTGAATACATTTTTTAGAGGCAGCAAGCGATCATTATTTCTTCGTCAGAATATCAGCAGCGCTCTATGTTAATAGCATCAGTCTCAAACTACCATACTTTAATGCAATTAGCAATGCCGTTTGCTAGATTCGTTCACCAAACCAAAAGCATCCGCAGTAGTAAAGTGACATTCTCCGAAACATCGACACTTATTTTAATGCGTCCGAAAACCCAACCCGAACTGAAACTAACATGGTACACCACAGAAGATATCAGTCATTTCAAACAAGACGCATTGGCTGCTGCCACCTCTTTGGTGGAGACAAACGCGTCTTCAGCCATGGCCTACGTTGAAATGTCTCTCCGTGCTGGGCAGATCCATCGCATCAGTGATTTTTCGGAGATAGACAATGCATGTGGTATAGAGCATTTGCTCTCTCCTCACGTCTTTCGAATGATGTTAGAAACGAGAAACTTGACAATTGAACGCGTTCTCTGTGAACAAGAACGCCAGAAAAAGAGGGGTATCAAAAAGTGTGAACTGATTGCTAAAGCTTCGATGAACACCTCGGTTTTGTCTCAAAAGTGGCATCACAGTATAGCGGTCTTGAACAGCACCGCCTGAACCGCTACCCTTATGGCGTTCAATTAAATGTGCAGTATGTTGATGATTTTCTGTTTCCCTAAGTGACTTCTTCAAAAAAGAAATATGGAAAATCTAGATGTCTAAGCCTTTGAGTCTAAATTCATAACCACCCAGTATTTTCACTGTTACCCTATACCGGCACTGTATTTTGGACGCGGCTTAAGAAAGTGAGAAAGTATTAGGAATAGAAAGTCAAGCACAAGAAATTTATTACATTTCATTAGACCATAAGGCATCCGGCATGAAATAAGCACAATATATTTATTACATTTCATGAGACCTTGTTGCATCCGGCATGAAATTTTTAATCTGTTTCAATCTAACCCCTCCGCCATTATGAGGCGCGGCCAGCCTTTTTAATCACCAACATGCTATGAGCAAACGGTCTGAAAGTTCTTCAAGGTTCAAAAAGAATACACAGGGGCGTGGGCCCTGGGATCTTTGACTTAATCTTCATTTCTATCTGAAACATGATATAGTTATAAAAAACAATCAGAACATAAATAATAATGAATTTTCAAGTTCGATTCTTCAATCATTCTCCCACTGCCTCTTTCGAACAACATTGTATATATTAATATCCACAAGAACGGGATTGGGAATTTCTTAGCGCTCAAACTACAAGAGACTCGTTGAACGTGTCACAACTTGCAAAAACACACACAGTACCACCAAAGAGAAGAAAAGCAACGTGATCCGCAGAATGACAGGTTGATATTGATTAATACTTAGTTTTCCGTCCGCAATCAAATAGACAAACCTGGTAGGCACGATATGTTGCATCGGGACTAAGACTGCTCTGGTAACTGACATGGATGTTTTATCCTGTTTATTATGGAATTTTCGTAAATTTTAGATGTGAAACAAAGAAAAATAACGTGTTTTTCGCATGGCAAAGAGGGCACAGTGATCAAACAAAAATGATTTAAACCTTCAGCAGTTTTGGTATTCCACACAGAGATCCCTACTTGCAGTTAGTTCAGTTGCATGTTACTTGTTTTGTTAGGCATCTGTTCTGGTACAGGGTTGCAAGCTGAATTAGAACTTACCTCCAGTGCTTGGAGGTCACTGCCTGTATTTTAATGTGAATTTAATGCTTTGTGCAAAAATTCTCACTCTTTTTCAAAGTTTAATTATCGCAAACTTGAGTCGTGTTGAAGTTGTTATAGGTCAGGATATCCCGTTTGTGATTTGGATATCACAACATTTTCATATCTAATCATACCATATCATCAAATCATGATCAAGGGCATTGTACAGAGTTGCACCTTCCCGGTGGAATGCAGTGACGTCAAGCTCCTTCCATAAAGGGGGCCTTGAGAACAAACCAAACCAAACATTGACCATCCTAACCACCATCTTCCCAGCCCTCCTTTGTCCAACAATCATAATAATCTTCAATATAGTAATACATAAAGAGCATGAAACTTTCACAGAATCATTAGAATTAGACTGAATAATGGACACAGATGATTTAGGACTTGATAGCTGTTATACAGCATTCAATTCAAATCAGTGATAAAGAGTTGCATTTCTTGCATATGACTTTGGCATATTTGAGCAGTGGCTTACTTGGTCAAAGAGAGAGTGTGAATGGAACGGAGTTTGGTGACTTTTTGACTATAACAAAAATATATCAGGGTAACTTTATGTCATGTATCATAGGCATATGCAAGTTTTTGTTGTTCTCACTTCATAAGTGGCATTAATCTCATGCTTATGGAGCAGATTTGAGGGAACAATGCCCTCAGAAGTGTCTCATCTTCTATTTCTTAAACATATTTCATTGGGATCTTAATCTTTTGATGGGGCATTTCCATCTGAGCTTGGAAAGTTGGCATCCTTGACCTCTAGTTACATTGGATATATTTATCATATTTGGACTCTTCCCTCTGAAAGTTGACTTTTGTTAATCTTTGGTTTTAACGAATAACCATGTACACTGGTACCGAAAATATAGTTGTGGTTATAGTTGTAAGAGCTCAACTATAACTCTACCTACAGGTGCCTATAGTTTACTTATAGGATAGAAATCACAACTATAGGTCCCTCAATTATAACCACAACTATAAGCTGAGAAATCTCTCTCTCCAACGAATGGTATATTTATTGATTCCAAAGTATATATCCAAGCATTTTCTGTCATTGAAGAAATGCTCACAATACTTTTACATTAATAAATGCTTTTGGGGCTTATTTATTTTATGTAACTGGCAAAATAGAGAAAGAGCTACATCCTGAAAATGTAATCTCTAGAATCTTGTGTAAATGATATGTTGTCATTTGGGCGGGAAAATTCTGCAGGCAGTCTGCCACATCAAACACCTGAAATTTCACCCACATTATTTTTGTCTGCAGCAGGGAACATTTCACTTGCAACATGGATATTGTGTTGCTCACAAGGGGGGGAGAAAGGTTTGCTGATGGATGAATGAAGCTTGCACTGGGGACGAATAATGTGGTTGGGACAGGTTTCCACAGGCTCTGCTGTAAGTATTTTGCAGGCTCCGTTGGATGAATTATGCAGGCTCCGCTGTGAGTTTTTCACAGGCTCCGCTGCAAGATTTTCGCAGGCTCTGCCGCATGATTCTCACAGTTAGGCCCCGCTGTAAGTATTTTGCAGGCTCGGTTGTGTGAATTTTGCATGCCTCCGCTGCGAGTTTTTCACAGGCTCCGCTGAAAGATTTTCACAGGCTCCGATGCGAGATTGTCACAGGCTCCGATGCAAGATTTTCACAGGCTTCGATGCGAGTTTTGATGCGAGTTTTTCACAGACTAGGATGCAGTTTTTCACAGGCTACGATGCGAGTTTTCACAGGCTCAGCTGTGAGTTTGCTGCGAGTTATTTGCAGGCTTGCTGATGCAAGTATTTTGCATGCTCCGCTGTGAGTTTTTCACAGGCCCTCTGTGAGTTTGCTGTGAGTTTTTTGCAGGCTTGCTGCTGCAAGTACTTGGCATGCTCTGCTGTGAGATTTTTGAAGGCTCCACTGTGAGATTTTTGCAGGCTCTGTTGTGGGTTCTTTGTAGGCTCCACTGTGAGTTCTTTGCAGGCTCTTGCAGGCTCTGGTGCAAGTTTTTTGATAAGGCTCTGCTGCAGGTTTTTGCAGGCTCCGCTGTGAGTTGCTGAGAGTTTTTTGAAGGCTGCACTGTTCAGTTCTTTGCAAGCTCCGCTGTCAGTTCTATGAGGCTCTACTGTGAGTTTTTTTGCAGACTCTGCACCCAGTTTCTGCTGCAATTTTTTTGAAGGCGTGTATGCCCGTGAGTTAATTTGTTTTTGAATGAGGATTTTGCTTGAACTGCAGCAACAGTTTTGCTAGAATTTTTAGATTGCAATGTGATAACACTTTTTCTCCCATTGATATACATTTGTATCTTTTTCGTTCCAAATAGAATAGGATTCTTTTGAGAGGGGGGTTGCTCTTGTTCTGAGGTAAGATTTTCCCTATTGCTCCAAGGTGAGTTTTTGTCCCGGCTTCCGTTTTGCTCTTGTCTTCAGGGTAAGCTTTTTGCCCTTGACCAAGCTGTTATCCATTGGCAAGCTATTTTATTTCTTTCTCAATATTTTCACTTTTGCTCAAGCCTTGCTTCTGCTCTGGCATCTGGTATAAGCTTTTGGTTCTGGCATCTGGCGTAAGATTTTTGCTCTTGACTCTGACTTAAGCATTTTGCTCTTTGCCCCCAAGGTAAAATTTTCACTCTTATCTCTGTAGTAATCTTTTTGTTGCTCATAACAAACCTTTTTTGTTCATGCTTTGATGTATACTTTTTTCTCTTGTCTCCAAAGCAAGATGTTCACTATTCCATCCAGGATAAGCTTTTCACTATATCACCACTGAGGTAAGTTTTATTGCTTGTACCACTTTGCTAAGCTTTTTGTTTTGTTCCTCTAGGTAAGCTCTTTGTTCTTGCCTCCAAGGGTAAGCACTTGCTATTGCTTTTGAGGTAAGCTTTCTGTTGTTGCCTTCAAGGTAAGCTTCTTTGCTATCCATTGCTGGCGGTACCCATTTTGCACTTGCCTTGGAGGTGAGCATTTCTGCTGTTGCCTCTGAAGTAAGCTCTTAACGGTTACCTGAGATTGGATTTTTCCTGTTGCCTCCGAGGTTAAGTTTTTACCCTTGTATGTTTGTAAGGTAAGCTATTTGGGAGTGTTTAGTAGTAAGATGTTTGCTTCTACCCATAATTGAGGGTGACATTTTGGATTTGGTGTCTTGGAGAAACGCGATGTCATTTTGCGCGTAGAGCAGTGTCTGTGTTTGTTTCGCAGGATTACTTGAACCCCACCATGCAACTTTGTCTTTGTGGCTTGGTTGGACGTCGTGCTCCTTACCGACGCAATCTCTGGCCCTTATTACTGAGGCAATGTCAGTATGACGTACAGGGGTGATAGTTATATCCTCAAAGCTGCATGGCACGACAAGAGGGGATGACGGTAACTGAAGGTGGTGTCTTGTATTTGTGGTCTTGGAGATACTTGTTGTTGTTTTGGGAGTGAAGCAGTGTCTGTGTTTGTTTTGTGGGATTACTTGAACCCCACCACACAACTTTGTCTCTGTGGCTTGGTTGAACATTGCTCTCCTTACCGCCGTGCTCTCTGGCCCTGATCACTCAGGCATTGTCAGCACGAAGCACAGGGGGGACAGTTATATCCTCAAAGCTGCATGGCATGACAAGAGGGGATGACGGTAACTGAAGGTGGTGTCTTGTATTTGTGGTCTTGGAGAGACGTGTTGTTGTTTTGGGAGTGAAGCAGTGTCTGTGTTTGTTTTGTGGGATTACTTGAACCCCACCACACAACTGTGTCTTTGTGGCTTGGTTGAACATTGCTCTTCTTACCGCCGTGATCTCTAGCCCTGATCACTCAGACATTGTCAGTAAGACGTACAGGGGTGATAGTTTTCTCCTCAAAGCTGCATGGCATGACAAGAGGGGATGACGGTAACTGAAGGTGGTGTCTTGTATTTGTGGTCTTGGAGAGACGTGTTGTTGTTTTGGGAGTGAAGCAGTGTCTGTGTTTGTTTTGTGGGATTACTTGAACCCCACCATGCAACTTTGTCTTTGTGGCTTGGTTGAACATTGCTCTCCTTACCGCCGTGCTCTCTGGCCCTGATCACTCAGGCATTGTCAGCACGACGCACAGGGGTGATAGTTTTCTCCTCAAAGCTGCATGGCATGACAAGAGGGGATGACGGTAACTGAAGGTGGTGTCTTGTATTTGTGGTCTTGGAGATACTTGTTGTTGTTTTGGGAGTGAAGCAGTGTCTGTGTTTGTTTTGCAGGATTACTTGAACCCCACCACGCAACTGTGTCTTTGTGGCTTGGTTGAACATTGCTCTTCTTACCGCCGTGATCTCTGGCCCTGATCAATCAGGCATTGTCAGTAAGACGTACAGGGGTGATAGTTATATCCTCAAAGCTGCATGGCATGACAAGAGGGGATGACGGTAACTGAAGGTGGTGTCTTGTATTTGTGGTCTTGGAGAGACGTGTTGTTGTTTTGGGAGTGAAGCAGTGTCTGTGTTTGTTTTGTGGGATTACTTGAACCCCACCACGCAACTTTGTCTCTGTGGCTTGGTTGAACATTGCTCTCCTTACCGCCGTGATCTCTGGCCCTGATCACTCAGGCATTGTCAGCACGACGCACAGGGGTGATAGATATATCCTAAAAGCTGCATGGCATGACAAGAGGGGATGACGGTAACTGAAGGTGGTGTCTTGTATTTGTGGTCTTGGAGAGACGTGTTGTTGTTTTGGGAGTGAAGCAGTGTCTGTGTTTGTTTTGTGGAATTACTTGAACCCCACCACACAACTTTGTCTCTGTGGCTTGGTTGAACATTGCTCTCCTTACCGCCGTGATCTCTGGCCCTGATCATTTAGGCATTGTCAGCACGACGCACAGGAGTGATAGTTTTCTCCTCAAAGCTGCATGGCATGACAAGAGGGGATGACGGGAACTGAAGGTGGTGTCTTGTATTTGTGGTCTTGGAGAGACGTGTTGTTGTTTTGGGAGTGAAGCAGTGTCTGTGTTTGTTTTGTGGGATTACTTGAACCCTGGCACGCAACTGTGTCTTTGTGGCTTGGTTGAACATTGCTCTCCTTACCGCCGTGATCTCTAGCCCTGATCACTCAGACATTGTCAGTAAGACGTACAGGGGGGATAGTTATATCCTCAAAGCTGCATGGCATGACAAGAGGGGATGACGGTAACTGAAGGTGGTGTCTTGTATTTGTGGTCTTGGAGATACTTGTTGTTGTTTTGGGAGTGAAGCAGTGTCTGTGTTTGTTTTGTGGAATTACTTGAACCCCACCACGCAACTTTGCCTTTGTGGCTTGGTTGAACATTGCTCTCCTTACCGCCATGCTCTCTGGCCCTGATCACTCAGGCATTGTCAGCACAACGCACAGGGGTGATAGATATATCCTCAAAGCTGCATGGCATGACAAGAGGGGATGACGGTAACTGAAGGTGGTGTCTTGTATTTGTGGTCTTGGAGATACTTGTTGTTGTTTTGGGAGTGAAGCAGTGTCTGTGTTTGTTTTGCAGGATTACTTGAACCCCACCACGCAACTGTGTCTTTGTGGCTTGGTTGAACATTGCTCTTCTTACCGCCGTGATCTCTGGCCCCGATCAATCAGGCATTGTCAGTAAGACGTAC
The DNA here is from genome assembly GCA_013187285.1 of Cyclotella cryptica. Lineage (NCBI taxonomy): Eukaryota > Bacillariophyta > Thalassiosirophyceae > Thalassiosirales > Thalassiosiraceae > Cyclotella > Cyclotella cryptica. The sequence continues at coordinate 481,994 of JABMIG010000005.1, forward strand.
AGGGGTGATAGTTATATCCTCAAAGCTGCATGGCATGACAAGAGGGGATGACGGTAACTGAAGGTGGTGTCTTGAATTTGTGGTCTTGGAGAGACGTGTTGTTGTTTTGGGAGTGAAGCAGTGTCTGTGTTTGTTTTGTGGAATTACTTGAACATCACCATGCAACTTTGTCTTTGTGGCTTGGTTGAACATTGCTCTCCTTACCGCCGTGATCTCTGGCCCTGATCACTCAGGCATTGTCAGCACAACGCACAGGGGTGATAGATATATCCTCAAAGCTGCACGGCATGACAAGAGGGGATGACGGTAACTGAAGGTGGTGTCTTGTATTTGTGGTCTTGGAGATACTTGTTGTTGTTTTGGGAGTGAAGCAGTGTCTGTGTTTATTTTGTGGGATTACTTGAACCCCACCACGCAACTGTGTCTTTGTGGCTTGGTTGAACATTGCTCTTCTTACCGCCGTGATCTCTGGCCCTGATCACTCAGACATTGTCAGTAAGACGTACAGGGGTGATAGTTTTCTCCTCAAAGCTGCATGGCATGACAAGAGGGGATGACGGTAACTGAAGGTGGTGTCTTGTATTTGTGGTCTTGGAGAGACGTGTTGTTGTTTTGGGAGTGAAGCAGTGTCTGTGTTTGTTTTGTGGGATTACTTGAACCCCACCACGCAACTTTGCCTTTGTGGCTTGGTTGAACATTGCTCTTCTTACCGCCGTGCTCTCTGGCCCTGATCACTCAGGCATTGTCAGCACGACGCACAGGGGTGATAGTTATATCCTCAAAGCTGCATGGCATGACAAGAGGGGATGACGGTAACTGAAGGTGGTGTCTTGTATTTGTGGTCTTGGAGATACTTGTTGTTATTTTGGGAGTGAAGCAGTGTCTGTGTTTGTCTTGCAGGATTACTTGAACCCCACCATGCAACTGTGTCTTTGTGGCTTGGTTGAACATTGCTCTTCTTACCGCCGTGATCTCTGGCCCCAATCAATCAGGCATTGTCAGTAAGACGTACAGGGGTGATAGTTATATCCTCAAAGCTGCATGGCATGACAAGAGGGGATGACGGTAACTGAAGGTGGTGTCTTGTATTTGTGGTCTTGGAGAGACGTGTTGTTGTTTTGGGAGTGAAGCAGTGTCTGTGTTTGTTTTGTGGAATTACTTGAACCCCACCACGCAACTTTGTCTATGTGGCTTGGTTGAACATTGCTCTCCTTACCGCCGTGATCTCTGGCCCTGATCACTCAGGCATTGTCAGCACAACGCACAGGGGTGATAGATATATCCTGAAAGCTGCATGGCATGACAAGAGGGGATGACGGTAACTGAAGGTGGTGTCTTGTATTTGTGGTCTTGGAGATACTTGTTGTTGTTTTGGGAGTGAAGCAGTGTCTGTGTTTGTTTTGCAGGATTACTTGAACCCCACCACACAACTTTGTCTCTGTGGCTTGGTTGAACATTGCTCTCCTTATATCCGTGATCTCTGGTCCTGATCACTCAGGCATTGTCAGTAAGACGTACAGGGGGGATAGTTATATCCTCAAAGCTGCATGGCATGACAAGAGGGGATGACGGTAACTGAAGGTGGTGTCTTGTATTCGTGGTCTTGGAGAGACGTGTCGTTGTTTTGGGAGTGAAGCAGTGTCTGTGTTTGTTTTGCAGGATTACTTGAACCCCACCACACAACTTTATCTCTGTGGCTTGCTTGAACATTGCTCTCCTTATATCCGTGATCTCTGGCCCTGATCACTCAGGCATTGTCAGTAAGACGTACAGGGGGGACAGTTATATCCTCAAAACTGCATGGCATGACAAGAGGGGATGACGGTAACTGAAGGTGGTGTCTTGTATTTCTGGTCTCGGAGAGACCTGTCGTTGTTTTGGGAGTGAAGCAGTGTCTGTGTTTGTTTTGCAGGATTACTTGAACCCCACCATGCAACTTAGTCTCTGTGGCTTGGGTGGACATTGCTCTCCTTACTGACATGATCTCTGGCCCTGATCACTCAGGCATTGTCAGTAAGATGTACAGGGGGGACAGTTATATTCTCAAAGCAGCAAGGCATGAGCAGGGGGAGCATGGTAGCTGAGGGTGACATTTCGTCTTGATTGTCTTGGAGGCATGCTATTTTTGATAGCAAGCGGAGCAGTGTCTGTGTTTGTTTTTTGTGGGACTACTTGAACCCCGCCACACAACTTTGTCTTTGTGGCTTGGTTGGACATTGCGCTCCTTATGGACGCAATCACTGGCCCTGACCACTCAGGCATTGCCAGTACGACGTACAGGAGGGAGAGTTTTCTCCTCGAAGCTGCACGACACGAGCGGGGGGAGCAAGGTAGCTTAGGGTGACATTTCGTCTTGATTGTCTTGGAGGGACAATATTTTCGATAGCGAGCGGAGCAGTGTCTGTGTTTGTCTTGCAGAATTACTTGAACCCAGCCACTCAACTTTGTCGTTGTGGCTTGGTTGGACGTTGCGCTCCTTACCAACGCAATATCTGGCCCTGACCACTCAGGCATTGCCAGTACGACGTACATGGGGGATGGTTTTCTCCTCAAAGCTGCACGACACCAGCGGGGGGAGCAAGGTAGCTGAGGGTGACATTTCATCTTGGGTGTCTTGAAGGGATATTTTTTTATAGTGAGTGGAGCAGTGTCTGTATTTGTTTTGCAGGATTACTTGAACCTCACCATGCAACTTTGTCTTTGTGGCTTGGTTGGACGTTGCGCTCCTTACTGACGCGATCTCTGGCCCTGATCACTCAGGCATTGTCAGCACGACGCACAGGGGTGATAGTTTTCTCCTCAAAGCTGCATGGCATGACAAGAGGGGATGACGGTAACTGAAGGTGGTGCCTTGTATTTAAGGTCTTGGAGAGGCCTGTTGTTGGTTTGGGAGTGGAGCAGTGTCTGTGTTTTTTTTGCAGGATTACTTGAACCCCACCACGCAACTGTGTCTTTGTGGCTTGGTTGGACATTGTGCTCCTTACCAAGGTGATCTCTGGCCCTTATTACTGAGGCATTGTCAGTAAGACGTACAGGGGTGATAGTTATATCCTCAAAGCTGCATGGCATGACAAGAGGGGATGACGGTAACTGAAGGTGACGCCTTGTATTATGTTGGCACAACTCGAGGGATGATGGTAACTGAAGGTGACTCATTTTGGGAGTGAAGCAGTGTCTGTGTTTGTTTTGCAGGATTACTTGAACCCCACCACGCAACTTTGTCTTTGTGGCTTTGTTTGATGCCGCGCTCTTTACCGACGCGATCTCTGGCCCTGATCACTCAGGTATTGTCAGTAAGACGTACAGGGGGGATAGTTATATCCTCAAAGCTTCATGGCATGACAAGGGGTATGATGATAATTGAAGGTGACGTCTTGTATTTGGTGTCTTGGAGAGGCATGTAATTGTTTTACCTGTGGAGCAGTGTCTGGTTGGACACCGCGTTACTACGGTATGTGAACTCTGGCCCTGATCACTCAGTTATCGAAAGTAAGACATAAAAAGGAGGAACATCTTCCTCAGAGCTGTGCCTTGCGAATGAGACTGAGAGCAGCACGCTCGAGCAATATTGCTACAAAGATGACAGTGTTGGTGATAATTATATTTCATAGAGAAAGAAGAGTAAAATTTCTACAATCATGGCAGTGTTGATGTAAGTGATATGGAAATATGAGATCCCAACACAAGTTTGGCATTGTGGCTTGGTTGGATGTTACATTATACTAATGTAAGTGAACAGTCATCAAAAGCAAAATGTCAACAGAGGGAGCATTTTCCTCAGAGGTGTGCTTTGACAACAAGACAGAGACAGAGAAGTGAGCGCAATGTTTTTGCAATCATGGCGGTGTTGGTGCTATTTTTGTAGGACTTTGTGAACCCTGAGCAACATTGGCGGTGGTTTTCTATATCCATGGAGATGTTTGTGTTAGTTTTATAGGAAATTTGAATTCCACACAACTCTGTCTATGTGGCTGGGTTGAACTACTTGTTTCTATGGTACAAGTTCTCTGGCCCTGATCACTATTTTTGATATCAATCTGCACAGCATTGGTGTAATATTACTTGTTGGAATTCATAAACCCCAAGCAACGTTGGCCGCTTGGTTGGATGCTGTGCTACTATGGTACCAAGCTGTACCTCTTTGTTGAGGGTGCAAAGAAATTTTCAACTACAATCAGCACCGTGTTGGTATGATTTTTTGTTTGAAATTGTGAATCCCTGATGACATGCTACAGTTGGATGCAACAATCAACATTAGGGTATGGTATATTGCCTTTTTGTTTGATATTACTTAAGCAACGTTGGCAGCTTGGTTGGATGCTGTGCTACTATACTACCAAGCTGTACCTCTTTGTTGAGGGTGAGGGTAGCAATTTACAAGTACATATGTGTCGGTGTTAGTGTTGCATTTGCTTGAACCAGTCATGCAACTTTGTCTTTGTGGCTTGGTTGGACTCTGCACTCCTTCCGGACACGAACTCTTGCCCTGATCACCCAGGTGTCACTTGTAAAACGTACCGGGGGACAGTATTTTCTCAAAGCTGCACCTCACAAATTAGAAAGGACATGTTCTGTGGTGGTGTCTCATTGGATTTTGTCTTGGAATGCTGAGACGGTTGCAATTTACAATAATGCAGTTGTGTTGGTGTCCTTAGCAACATGAACTCTGCCCCTGATCACTCATGCATTACTAGTAAGATATACAGGGGGCAGTATTTTCTCAAAGCTGCACCTCACAAATGAGAAAGGACATGAATTGTGCTGGTGTTTCATTGGATATTGTCTTGGGCAAGGAAAGGGTAGTAATTTACTAAATCAGCTCTGTTGGTGTTTGTGTTGCAGGATTGCTTGAACCCCCCCCCCCCACAACTTTGCCTTTGTGGCTTGGTTGGATGTCACGCTCCTGTTGAATGTGAACTCTGGCCATGAACTCTGGCCATGATCACTCAGGCATATGCAGAGATAGGTACAGCACCTCAAAAGTCAAAACTGAGAAAGGACATGAATTATGTTGGTGTCTCATTGGGTATTGTGTTTGGACGAGGAGGGGTTGCAATTTACTAGTGCAATTGTGTTGATGGTAGTGTTGCAGTATTGCTTGAACCAGCCATGCAACTTTGTCTTTGTGGCTTGGATGGATGCCACACTCGTGACTTGGTTGGATGCCATGCTTGTGACTTGGTTGGACGCCAAGCTCCTGTCGGATGTTATGATCACTACAACTCACACAGTGTGTTGGCTTTTATTTGTTGTTCTTTGATGGAATCTTATCTTGGTCTCAGAAATAAGTTTCCTTTCATGGATTGTTGGAATTTACCTTTGATTTGAATTGGATTTATCTTTGCATTGGTTTGAACCAATGATGACTTGCTTGATGTAGGCTCTCTTTAGCATTATGAATATTGTAATGAATCTTTGACAATAGTATATGATAAAGAGATTAAGATTAATACTGATTGATTTTGTGGCCTGTTTTATTTATCAATGCAATTTGAAACTACCTATGCAGCATTGGCATCTCTAGAAATTACCCTTAACTAATGCTAAAAGAACAAGTAACAATGTGTAACATGCACAGCCTTAGGAAATTACTTAGCATCCTTATTTGAGTTAGGTACTACTTTGTTTTGGGCTCATAATCCAATTAAATTCTGGAAGAACAAGTAACAATGAGCAGCATAAGGAAATTACTAAGCATCCATATACCAGTTAGGTACTACCTATTTGTTTTGAGCTCATAACCCAATTAATATTGGGTAAGAGGGATGGATGTCTGACTGCAGAAGCAATTCAGAATCTGTAGTCAAAGCAATTGAGTTCATCTAATCGAAAACAAACCAAACCTACCTGAAATAGCATAACCGCATCAGACATTAGTGACTATCACAGCTTGGGGAGGTTGTGGAATGCTGACCACTTTAGAAAGCACTAGCCACAGGAGAGACCTTGACTTCATTGAACAGCAGAGACAATCATTTCCTATGTCAGAAGTGCAGCCCATGGTAAGGTTTTTGTCAGAGCTCTCGGTAGACTCAAACCTAACCACCTCAGGATCCATTCCGCACAATGCGTCAAGGATATCCTTTGGTTTTATGGAACTATACAACTTAGTTAAGATGACATCCTGATGGACAATTCTTGGAGAACTACCTAGTCCTTCTAGCAGTATCAGTTAAGAACAAAGTTGACTCAAACAAGGAACAAACTAACAATGGCCAGACAAGAGTTCATACAACTTGAAGACCACCATAATGGCACGAACGAACAATTATGGCTCTGGCCATCGCAGTATTAGCCTTGATCTTGGCGCTACGAGGGATGATGATAGCTGCGGCAGCAGCAGGCACACTAGCGTCAACTCCCGAACATCGAACAACAGCGACGGATGCTCTGGCGATGACAATTGGTAAGCGACGACCAAATCGAAATCCTCGTTTCAAAATGGAGTGCTTCATTCAAAACCGGATCGAGAGAAGCAAGAAAGTAACATGGAGCAGTGTGAGACCAGCAGCAGCAACAGCAACAGCACCTACGAAGAAATGAAAGCAGTGAAAGGTTGACATCACAAACAATGGACCTCCACTGGGAAAAAATGACTACATCAAAACTGACCACAACCACCACTGGCAGCAGCAGCAGCGACGACCATTGCAATATGGAAAACTTCAGCCAAAGCGAATGCCCATCGTGCGAAATTTCTAGAACAAATTACTTCACCGTCTCAATTGCAATGGCATTGAACTCGTCGGAGACAAAATAATAATACACAGGATATAGTCACTCTTTGGCCGTGCAGGATTCTCAGTCTGGAGGGTGGCAGGTTTGAGCGATGCCACAATGGCGGCAGGTTTGAGCGATGCCATGATGGTGACAGGTTCAAGCAATGCCACGAGATGCCACGATGACGGCAGGTTCAAGCGATGCTACGATAACTAGCGGGTTCTAGCAATGCCACAATGTCAAGCGGGTTCAAGCGATGCCATGATGTCAACTTATGTCAAGCAGGTTTGAGCGGTGCCACGATGGTGGCATGTTCGAGCAATGCAATATTATGTGCTACATCGTATAAGCCTACACGTGTCAAGACAACATAATAAATATTATGTACTGTAGATACCTATTCTTTTTTTGAAAATAATTACAAGAGTGAACAGACCTTTTCATTTCTAATTCGTTTGAGGAGTTACATGTTGTATTGAATGAATTTATTTATTTATCGCAAATACATGCTAAAGGTATTATTCGTTTTCCTTTACACCATTAGTTGTCATTTTTTCAAAGTTAGATCAATACACCAACATCATGAAGCACGTTCCACGTACATTGACGGGGGGAATGCGAAACCGCATGGTGAGATTGAGATACTTCTTTTCAGTGTGAATGGCTCATGTGGTCCTTTGGCTTGGTGTCTTTGGTGTTTCAGTTGTGGCCTCCTGTTTTGTTGCGATACACCGGCAGAGGAGAGCGGGCGACGTGGGACTGGGGCGGGCATGGGCAGAGGAGCTGTGGGGACAGAGGAGCTGCGTGGGGGCAGAGGAGCTGCGGGGAGGCTTGTGGGGATAAGACGAGCAGCTGGAGGGCTTGTGGGGAGCAGAGGAGCAGCACGAGTGCTTGTGGGGAGCAGAGGAGCAGCGGTGGCTCGTGGGGATCAATTGGATAGCAGTGGGCAGTACGGCCCATGGAGAGCAGAGGGACAAAAGGAATTGTAGAGTGGGGAATGTCATGTATGAGGTAGGTGCAATTTCTTTGTATTTGGAAATTTTCTACAATCAAGTATTTGGTTGTTTCATGTATCATTCGTCAGTTTCATAAGAGAGCGGGTGAATGTAAGGGGAATGCGGTGTTGGGTAAGGACAAATTTTGATTGCATTGTCATTCTCAACATATTGCAACTTATTATTTTCTTTTCTTTATATTACCATTTGTTTTATTTTCACATGATGATGGGAGGCCAACAAATATGATGTTAGCACACAAAAACAGTGTAAGTTGTACGTTCTAATTCTTTGCTTCAAAATTACTTCAGAGTTTTTGACTTTTTGCATGAACCATTTTCTTTGGCAGGCGGCATAGGCAGATCCTATTGACTCCGGTGTTTTGGTGAACACTGTGGTGCATTGCAAAGTTGTCATATCTACCATATCTTGACTAACTGATTTTTTTCTGACCAAAATTTGATTTCTTCCTTTTGTGCACTAAAAATGCAACACACAAAAAGGTGACACCCTCCATGTGAGAGTCTATTTGTTTTTTGCTGCTCATATATAATACCTTGTACTAATTTCTGTTCTGTTTGACAAAAATCAAGGAATCCCGTGAGACAGGACAACCTTAGGATTGGTTAATGGACCTTAGCGGCTAGGATGAGTTATGGGGAACTCTACATTGCATGCAGGTAGTAGTCCCCAGGATACTTTGTGCCTTAGGTTCCTTTATTTGACAGCATATTGTCTAGCTTCTAGCTTTATTGTTGCCCACTTTGTGATGCTGGATTCATGCCAGACTCATGTTGTCATATTATAGTCTGCAGTAAATTATAAGATTGAATTATGTTGGATCACACCAAGCCGGACATTGTGCAGAATTTGAATAAATGGCTAATGTATAAAATAGTTTTTGCTGGAGCAAAGTAGTCCTCAATTATGTACTCCTACCATCAGTTGGAGTTGCTTTTTAAGTTCCGAGAGCCACCTATAGTTATCTTATAGTTAGAATCTATAGTTGGGGGCCAAACTATAAGGAGTTATAGTTGGCCTCTAGTAAAAACTGCATATCGAAGGTAAGAGTTATAGTTGTAAAAATATTTCGCACGATGATCAACTTACAGCACTTAGAGCACATAGTAATTCAATACACATAAATTGGAATCAAGTTTTAGGTATACCCAAGCCTACATACAGGGACCTATAGTTGGCCTCCTTTACAACTACAACCACAAATATATTTTCGGTAGCAGTGTACTCTCATACGCCTGAAACTAAATGCATTGACTACATTAAATGTTGCACGAAATGACTTCTACTTCTATGACACACTCTGTTCTTGATTGGCTCAGTCATTCAAACTGATTGACTGTCTTAGGCTTTATGCAATCAGCTAACTGGAACTATTCCTTCAGAGATTGGACTGCTATCAGCACTATACCATCTCAATGTGCATGTTATTGAGTTCATTGGATTGCCACCACAAGAGACTGGAAGATGACATTGACCTCTCTTGATGTCTGTAGCCAGTTGTCTGTGGGCATTCTTCCTTCAGAGATTAGAAAGGTGACAATGTTGGCACATTTTGGTGTTTATAGCAGCATTTTATTTTTGCTTATATTTATCCCTATCCTATAAAACCAGCTTATGGGTGTGATTCCATTAGAAGTAGTAAATTTGGTTTATGGTCAACTCACTAACTTGTGGCTTTACAGAAGCCAGCTTACTTGACCGCTCCCATCTGAGATTGTGTACTGAATATTGTAGTATCCTTTCTCAAGCAAACCTAATAGTCCAAATGGCACAGTGGGTAATGAGTTGGACAATTGTCTGAAAGTTGCTTTTTCACTTGCGCTGTCAATGATTTCATGGGAACTCTCCCAAGTCAGACTGGATAGCTGTCCAACTTGATAGAACTTTTTCACAAGAAAATCTTTTCACAAGACATCTTCCACCTCAGTTGAAAACTTGTTCACCATGTAGGAAGATATCAACATCAGTTTATGTCTGGTCTCCTTTCAGAGACAAATATATTGATTGTTGTTGCCACTGCAGAGATAGCAATGATCACTATCTTCTTCAGGATCTGAGGAAAAATGCTATCCAAGATATGATTTGTGACAGTACAGATGATAACCGTCTTATTTGGTAATAGTTGATGACACGCTCACACCATAAACAAGTGGAAAAATCATGCTTCTTGAAAAATGAAATAAAAGTAGTACTGATCATTATTCTCCTCTTATTATCTATTGCACACAACTGAGACAGTTGTCAGAACTAAGAGCCAACAGGATTTGGTACCATTAGGTCAAAAATGGCAACCATGAGATACAAACAATCAAAATACTGTATTTACAAAGTCACAACTCCACCAGATCCATTGTAACACTCTCAAGTGCATTGCTGCAAAAGTTTTACATCTGTTGCAGCACTTCTCATCACTAGATTTTCGCACCTTCAAAGTTATTTGCCTCAAAAGCTACTAAAAAGGGCTGATGTATGAGCACCAGAATTTTACATCATATGAATCATCCTTGCCACCTATCCACCCATCAAATCCTGAGGAGGATGGTGGTGGTGATGCACTGATTCTTCTCTTGCCACAATGTAGAATGGCACTCAGAAAGACTTAAAACAACCAGTCAAATTTAGATAGCATTTGGGGCTAACAACTTTCAAGGTGTGACAACCTGGTGATGACAAAGTGCTGCAACAGATGTAGGATGTTTGCAGCTACAGAGCTATTCACTTGTTAGCCTTATTGCAATGATTTTGATGGGCTTACGATTTTTTAAATGCACACACGGTTGCCAATTTTTCACATACACTTGAGGGGTTATATACTCATCCAACATATTCACAGACAGTCTTCATGATCCTTGTTTACCCATTGTGCAGGAGTGTGTGCATGGTCATTAAAATTACAACCTCCCATTTTTAAGACTAGCATGTCAAAACAATCTCAATCACCATGAGATTAAGAGACCCAAACTACTTGTTTTGACTGACATAATCTTATCAATTTTTCCTTGATATTACTCCCAGTTAGTTTACAAGTACATCTGTGTCACCTCTGCATTTTGGTCCAACATTTTGTCATTGCAAAAATCACCATACTTTCATATTTGGGAATGTCCTGGCAAGGCCATTATGACCACAATTGATACATTAAATCATGAACATGCTATGGTGATTTTTTTTAAATTAGCTATGTTTTAGTCTTACTGGTTGTGAGTGTTGTGTTATGCAGTTGTCTCTATTTGTATTGGGAGCCAAGTTTGGTTTTCTTCTTAATAGTGGTCTTGAGCTTGATGTTGATGCCGATTAAGAGTGCACATTTTTTACTAGTCAAAAGGTTGACTTTGATGATAGTTTGGCCTTTCATTTTAGTGACATCTTTGATGGTCTGGTGGCAAAACACATGGTACCAATGAGGAGATTATTGACAGATAGGGTTAATAGACTTGGTTGTAATTGAGTTCGAGGAAGGCACCGGAGAAGACATTGTTTGACATGGATGATAGGTTGAGAGGGAAGGCAAATTCTTTTGTTCCAGAGAATTAATACCAGACACTAGTATTAATTGTATGGGCAGATTCAGACCATTTAGTAAGAGAGGTTGCAGCTTTAGTTTTTTTTGTCTGATTTAGGAATCAACTGCTAATCATGGTATAGCTATCATAACTTGGCACATAAGAGAATGTTTCTATCACATCATTTGAAATCGATAGGCACACACACAAAATAATCATCTGACCTTCATGTTGATGCAAGAGAAATCATGCCAATTTATTCTGCTATTGAAACAAATTTGAACAATAGAAAAGAATTGGACAGATTGTCATTAAGTTGTGACCAAGAAGACCAAAGTCCCTCCTATTCTCTGCACTCATACTTACGGTAGTGTTGTTGCACAGAGACATTGGGAATCAACCACGTTTCTGCAGGAGTAATATCTGACAAACATGTGCTGTGTGCTGGTCCTGGTGTTGACATGTGCAACAAAAGATTGGTTGTGATAGGGGCTACCCAACAATGTGATTGCAAATATTGCAGTGACAAAATTGGTGTAGTAATGGCTGTCTAAGTGAATATTTTGGGTTTGGGGGTGAGGTAGTTATCGCTGTCTAAATGAATATTTGGTTGTAAGAGACTAACATAATTATTCTGACAACTTGCACATTCCTGTGCAATTGATAATAGAGCCTTGCAACTTTATAGCCCACAGAAATGAACAAATAAAATTCTTCTGCATGCAAAAGATGCTCTCCATTGTAGTCATTTTGCTAGTTGCAATCGCTAGCTCCAGCTCTGGGTTTTGTTTTGCTAACAAATCCTGCAACACAGGCAACTTTTGAATTTTGGAATAAAGAAGTATGCCAGCTGGAGCTGTCAGATGTCATGGGGAACTTTTCAGGGTTGTCACTTATTCTTCACATTGATCCTTATACGTATTCTCCACTTGTCATCAGGGTCGTTGTTTGGGATGTATTTCATTTTATTTTATTTCATTCATCAGCAGTTATCACTTTAGTCATCCCACAATACTTGCCATGTCATCACGTGGGGTTGTTGGCCATCCTTGTCATCACCATGCTATCCCTTTCATCACCCCCTCTCCATTGTTCGCCTACCTTTATTTGCCAGAACTTTCATCTGTTGTCACATCAGTGGTCAGTGACATCATCAAGGGTGGTCATAAGGTAGTTGCATGTTATAACAATGGTCTTCAAAAGACCTTCACCAAGATTGTCATGGTCAGCAAAATGTCTTCACAAAGGGTAATCAGGAACATCACAAGGAGGAGGAGAAAATGGCGCTCTGTTTCCACAATACAGCTAATTTTTTGAAAAAATCTTAATTTTATTGTGCACATATCGTTGTGGTTACATAGGACAAACAGTACGATAGTGTACGCCTGGCACCTGGTTGCAACAGCCGACCAATAGGGACCAACATAATATTATTATTGTACCAAGACCTACCCACCGTTGGTTATGATGATGGCAATCCATCCTCCCCTCGGAACAAGCACCATGACTCCCTCCAGGGGCACCCCAGCGCCGACACGAACAAACCTCCCTATGCTCCTCCTCCTCCTCTCACTGTCCCACCCCTTCGCTACAGGTTTCACACCACCCCCAAACATCCAAGGCCCCGCCATACCAACGGCCCTCCCCTCGACCTCCTCCTTCTCGGCCTCCGATCTCCTCTACCAAGACCAACAAAACGCACTCCTCCGACGAGCCCTCCACGAGCAAACCTTACTCACCTCCCAAACACCCACCATTCCCCCCCTCACATCGGCCAAAGTCAAGGGAGTCACGACATCCGGAACGGGATTCGCATCATCATCGTCGTCGTCACCTTCCAAAACCAAGGGGAAGAATTCATCGGCCTCCCGCCTCGCGGCATCGCAAGCACGCATCGTCCAAAAAGACGGAGTCATTCGAATTGATTCCGCCCTGTCTGATGGGGCATGTGAGGCCCTACGACGATATGTATTGGAACAGCAACGTTTGGCGGAAGAGGCGGTGAACGAGTACCTACACGAGGGGAAGGATGTGGAGGGTTTGTGTCGTATTTATTATGGGGTGGAGAATCGTAGGGTGGGACGGTGTGATTTACAGTTGAGTTTGTTGCGGGGTGGGTTTGTTCGGGATTGGAAGGATTCGTCGCCGACGAGTCCCCTTTCGAGTGTTGAGGACATGGAGGATTTCCCTCTCATGGATGCTCTCGTCGAACTCTTGGGAGAAAAGGGGACCTTGCGCCATTTATACGAACAACTCGTTACGCCTCAGGGAGAATTCTACGAATTGGCGGCAGTCATCACCGATCCGGGAAGTCGTCGACAGACGATTCATCCCGATTTGCCGTGGAAGCCCATCGCGCCTCTCTATGTCATTTTCGTTGCGTTGCAGGATGTCACGGTGGAAATGGGACCCACGTGTTTTTTGTTGGGGACGCATACGGAAGAAGTCAACGAATTGTTCAATTGCGGAGATGTTGCGCAAAAAGATGAAGTAATTAAGAATGCGAATGGTCGACTATCAACATTAAAAAGGGGGGATTGCGTTCTCTTTGATGCTCGAACATTGCATTGCGGGAATGCTAATGAATCTACCGAGACGAGAGCGTTGTTTAATTTTTCGTTTCGTAATCCTCGGGTTACGGGTGATTTGGGGTATAAGGGTTCGATGCGGCCGGGGTATGAAAAGGCGATGACGTTGAAAGATGTTCATGAGGCGCTGAATGCGTATGAGGGTGGGGATGGGGAGCCATTTGCCAGGTACGGAAATGGTATGCGAAAAAGAGGCTTTTGAGTACAAAAAGTCTAGCTTGTAAGTTGTGATATACTAGCGTGATTATAGAGGAGTCAGATGTGTAACACATCGTTACTTTATTGGCCCAGACTACCTGGTTGTTTAGGCAACAAGGTTCAAGGGACATAATGTCACTGTAATTTATCAGCATTAATCCATAGCAGTTTGAAAGAATGCTGTTTTTGTCTTGGCAACACAATGCAGTATTGTGGTCCATTCACAACATCATCTCTAGTTATGATTGACAAAATTTGACATGAAACTAAACATCTCATGTGTATGTACTGAACAAGAATGTCTGAAGGAAAGGGGGTTCAGGAGAGGCCAAGGCAATGGATTATTAGTGGGTCTCAAAGTTTTTCTGAGACCGAGACCAAGACCGCTTCTTGTTGTGTATAATGACTAAAATAGACAGTCAATGCCCTCATTGGATGCTCAGTTCTATTTTAAAAAGACAAAAATAAGGACCAATCATCAGACTTAAAAGCACTTATGTGTTATAAACCTTCTGTAACCATTTATCACTAGGCCAAATGCTCATTGGATCAGAACTGTAATGAAGATTTTGTCTTTGTTGTTCCAAAAATTCACATGTGTGTGGAGTATCACAAACATTTGTAGGTGATTTTGTGCAAATTGTAAAGTTGATGCAATACTAGTTACCTACTGCAAAGTTTGGCAGTACCCATTATGTAATTGTCTTGTGGCCTGATATTGTTTTGAAGTAGAGTGTAGTGACCCAGTCAAAATTAAAGAAAACTGAAAACAACACAAACTTGCTCGTTGTTGTGCTGTTGACCCTCATCATGAAGATGTGGATCTGTTCATATCAAGCAGGTGCCTTGAAGTATCCATGTTTGTCTTGCTGTTACTAGAAAAATGAAGTTACCCTTGAGTTCAATTTATGTGATAAATGATGAGTCACATGCTGACTGATCCACACTCTGTCCTTATCAGCACCAAGAAGACATTCATTACTTACATCATGCTTGTCCCTATTTGAAAATGTGATCTGGAATGAAGTGACTTGTTACAACTTTATAATAAAACAATAAAAACAGTGTATAATACATGGTTTGGAGATGCATTGTGTTATTGAAACCTGAAGGTAAATGAATTCCTACTTATAGAGTATTTTAGAGAATTTGTGTTTCCATGCAAATTGAAAGGTAGCCAGACCAACTCACTGATTTCTTCCATTGCCACAGAGATATGCTCACACAACTTCATAGTAAGCAAGCAACAAAAAGACCCAGACTGCTAGAAGGATTATACTAACATATTGTGCAACAATATTAATTAAGCTTCTTGAATTGACCCCATTAATAATCTGGTAATACTCAATCAGTACAACAGAGCATTCTCTCCAACTTACTCTAATCTGAGCAACACAGATTGTAATTGAGTTTGATATGGATGCACTAATTGTGGGAACAAAACACACCATCAAAAATTTCAAATCATTGCATTTGATTTGGATAGGAAATAAGGCATTGGCTACCCAAACAAGTCTGCAAAGGTAGACTGATACACTCAGACGGTTGAAAATCCAATTAGCCAACCACCAACTTTGATGTCACATTAATCAGTGCAACATTATTTGTGTGGCAATGTTGATCAGGTTAGGATACCATATATTACAATGGTAAGTCTTCATTGACTGATAGTTTATGAGACAAGTTATAAAACATTTATATCCGTTAAAAACACTGCTCTCACTGCACTTGAGTTGTGACATTTTGGTCAAGGATATTCGGCCGACAAGAAACAAACAAAAGAAAAAATTCAGCAATCCAGAAAATGGTATCATCTTAGAGTCAATGCCTTTTATGATCAATAGCTGCACCAATAAACAATGATTTAAACTCAAACAGTCAAAATGCTTTCATGCATACCAACAAAATTACTAATTCAAATTCTATGCTGCAATTTTAGAACAACAACTATGTAGAATTGACTTACAAAGATGTGAAACATGACACATTAAAAAAAATCTGTTGCTGCTTGCTTGAATAAGGAAATCAATGAAGACATATCAAACACCCTCTTTGTTAGATCACAAAGGCCCTTTGTCCACTTCACCTTGATGCCATGATACATGATAAATTAACATGAAGAATCAGGTGTGCATCCAGTCCAGTAAATGATTGTTCTACGCCAGGCTGCAATGTGTAATGGATGTGGGGTTAAAAACATATCCAGTTGAGAATTATGGAAAAAATTGCAATTGATATTTGTTAGCAATTCATTTGTTGTTATGATGAAAATGGAAATGCTCTATAAGGACATACCAATACAAACAGGCTTTCAAGATGTTGTTTAATACAACAATGGTAATCAAGAGTTTCCAATCATATGGAACATGAGCAAATATTATTGACAAAATGGGTGCTCAGTTGTCTTAGTTTTGCAAAAGACAGAGTGCATTTCCAGAAGGCCTTCAAGATATTAATATTCATGTGTTGGCATCGTATGACCATGCCACACTCTAAGCAGGTACCAAGATTATTGGTGAGTTGTGTTCAATGAAGACATTGAATCAAGCGTTGAGAGTAGCGTACAAAAAGTGACATGCAAAAAACATAATACTTAGGTGACCAAGATTGCAATGCTTGATAAGCGAACTCAAGTTTGCAGATAGCTGAGAGTAGATTTTCAATGTTGAGAACTAATACTGACAAAATGACATCTCTCTTATCAAAGATCATGGTGCCTAATCAAACATCTCTGTCCCTATGAATGAATTTTTACATAATCATAGGTCTTGCTCACTGATGAATGATAATTGAATGGTAGCATGGGTGATAATTGCTACCCCTGCAAACTTAGGCATGCTGAGTTTCAAAAGGCATAAATATCCACCACAAAGTACGTTTGGTTAGATCTACGGCAGACAGCCAATCAAATTTTAAATTCAAATTTTGCATCCAAGCATGATGTGAAGTAGCACCATGGTGGACATACATCTGTTTTGAAAACATTGCTGCACATCCTTTCCTCCTCAATGTTTTAATTGGTTCATTCCATTTGTTGTTTGATAGTTTTGAGCAATACTAACAGTAGACCTTGGGAATATTTCATCATATGGAAAAGACCCTTGAATGAGTGTTGTGAATAATGAGGCAAAAGCAAGAGGGTTGGAACAAAATGCCAGATGGATTCATGTTGCTAAAGATGACAACTCACTTGAAAAACACTAGAAATTAAATGTCAGCGTTGGTAGATCTTACTGATGTATATGTGACAGACTGGAGAAGCATATGCTCTTAGAATGCTTGAGAAAGGGGAAGAGAAATGCTGCTAGGAAAGTTGTACTTCGGAAGTTGAAGTTGCAGCTGTGATGCCAAGATGCCAATAGAGGGATTTGATTGTAAGAAACAGCGTTGCAATGACAGAGACTTCATTGCTACTTGCAAGGCATATTGAAAGCATTTAAAATGAATGTTTACATCATCACTTGACAGGTCACATCCGTTGGGCATGTTAATTTTCATATCTATGTATTTAATATTAACAAACATAAACAGAATTAAATTTCTATTTGGCGATCAATTTTAATTTGCTCATGTCGTAAGTATTATTCACTTTATGTATCACCAATTTGCTGGTGTAAAAGTGCAATGAGCAAGTAAGATATAAGATATAGATGAGAACATGGGAGTATTATACGTACTTTCCTCTGTTGAATTTACACACTTTCCAGCCACAGTACCAGAGCATGAACCAGTGAGGAAGAAGCCAGAGCAAACTTTAACTCAAGAAAACCACACAATCCCAACACAGTAGGAGACAACAACAGCAAAAACCCCAATCATGTTTTAATCCCTCCTCATCCTTTATCATCACCTAGAAGGACTCTGTCATCTCTCCTCCTGATTCAGTCAACAGCACAATTGAAGCTCACCAGAAATTCGGAGTGTGGGTAGTTACTCCCAATTGTGAAATGAAGTTAGTGTGGGTAGGAGTTACCGCTCATTCTCTCAGGCAGGCAGCAAGGAACTCTCTAGCACCTTCCTTGACAACTACATCATTCAGCTTCTAGCCGATTTCTTTGGGTCAGATTGTTACGTGTCCACGATGGTTCCAAATTCCTGGGAAATTCCACCACTCCTGCAAAATAAGGGCTAGATTTTGTACCTAACACCCAAGGATTGAACCCTTGTCTTGCAAGGTAGCAATTTATGTGTCATCTCTCACGTTTTCATCCAACTTGCAGCTCAGACCTATGTTTCAGATTCAATTGGTGCTCATGTTGTTTGTTTTTTTCTCTTGGTCAATGTCATTGGTCATTGGTCACTGGTCACTGGTCACTGGTCACTGGTCACTTCTCAAGTCAATGTTCCACCATTTTTTCTGTGTTTGTTCATTATTGTTTTGTATTTATATAAAAATAGTATAACATTATTGGCGCAACTATCTCATCCCTAAAAAATCCAGTGATATCCCAATGATTTTTGAAAGTCTGCCAGTTTGGCAGAGCTTCACGTAGCTCTGGTACATTTCTACGATGGTTTGAAAGTCTGCCACCCCTGGCAGACTTCTTGGACGATTCATATGTGAAAAAAGCGATATAGTGAGAAATCAAAGTCTGCCAAATTGGCAGACTTTCAAATTGTTGGTATATTTACAAGATAAAAACAATGGTCAATTATCTCACAAATAAATCTAGTACACACAGGGGCATCTAGAGAGAGATAGCTTCTCTCTGGGCAGCTTTAAGATGTAAGACTTGAGATTAGATAAAAGATTGAGTGTTCTTGATCGTTCTTGATTGTTTCTCTAACGTAGACTTAGTCCCAGCAGGTCCAGCACATTAACAATAGTTGCAAACATTCCACTCAGCTCTTACAGTCCCTCTATTCAAGCTCGTTGGGCTACATGACAACTAACTGTCGAGCTGCCTTCCAGGACCATGAGCAACAACATAAAATCACCCCGTCGTTCCTCATCTAACATCAGCAGTCTTCAATCCCTAATGGAAAGTACCGCGTACAATCCTTCCCAAAAACCAATCTTCGACACCAGCAGCAGCAGCAACGACAACAGCTCCTCCTCCGAATCCGAAGACATGACAACCACTCACCCCCCATCAACGCACCCCCCCAAACAATCCTCCTCCTCCAACCGAGACGAATTCCTCCGCGCACTCGTCCGCATCACCTCCGGTCGATTCCTCGGTCAGACCGGTCGTATCGAACGCATCATTCCCACGGGATGGATTTACATTTACGGCAATCCCCAGATCGATCGACCGGTGCGTTGGGGTGACGTGGAGGTGTTGCACGATGGGCCTCCTGATACTGCTGTAGAGGAGGAGCGTGACGTTTCCGCTTCGTACGTTGATGACGATAAACACGATCCCGACGATGAAACGTGGACGGAAAAGCCATCCGCGCGGACCATGCCGGATTTGATGGGTGCCAGAATACGTGTAGTGGATGAACCTCATGCCGGTCTGGAGGGGACGATTGTTGAAAAGTTGAATGGGGGGATTTATTTTCAATTGGATGTTCTTCCGAGGAAGATTGTGCGATTGGAAGAGGTTGCGATCGTTTCGCTCCCCTTATCGTCGGCACAATCGCAGTCATTACAGCAACACGTTGATCCCATTACAAAGTATACTGGTGCCACCGTCCGAGTCCATCAAGACGGTGTACAAGGTAAAGTCGAAAAGGTTATTGTGGGAGAATTGTACATTACGGATAATTCTGAAATACAAAACGTCTATCAGAGAAATCAGTTTGTGGTTTTGAAGTATGCCGATGGAACGGTGCCGAACAAGGAGGAGAATTTGGTACACTGTGAAGAAGGGGGAAGGAAGACGGGGCACGCTTTTGTGATGCAGGACAGCTTTCTTTCTCGCAAGAGAGCAAGAATTTCCAAGGAAAAAGACGGTGACAACCAATCATCCCTTTCAGCAAATGCCATGAACTATCCTGATGTAGACGGGTATTCCACCGATGAAATAGAAGATGACAACCGTGAACACACACTTCCCATCATGAATGACGAAGAAGATTCGCACAGCACTAGCGCCAACAACAACCGTGCAACACTTCCGCAATACAAGAAAAAAAATCCCCTATTGGGACTCACCGTACGTGTCATCGACGGTAAAGGCGTAGGCCACATTGGAAGAATAACCAAAGTATGTTCACGCGGCTGGTGGGAATTGGAAGGATTGGATGTCAAGGTCAAATCCAATATTGTTCATTTCCTCGACGATGGGACATTTGATTACGAGGCCATTCGACAATATTATAGCAAGAATCAAAGGGGGACGAGAATGCCCGCGGTTGTCAAGGTTGATGATGTGAGGAAAGAGAAGAAAGGTGGAATTGGTCGTCATGGTGAGGATGGTATAAGGAGAGTGGACAAGCATCGAGAGGTGGTACCGCAAACACATGATGGCGTTAGTGAGAGTGACGACGAATCGCTCGTCACGAAAAAAAGACATACACGAACTCCAAAGGAAAATGGTGCGAATTTGACTGTCTCCAGACTCTCAAGTGGCGATCTCAAAATGGCAAAAGGCAAACGAATGAGCGAGAGAGACTCCATAATGCAATGGGGTAGAAAGTCTGCCACTTCGCTCGCCATGTCAACTATTCCAGACTTGGAAGATGATCCAGCTCCAACGCATCGTCTGAAGAATCGTGGAAGTAGCGTGCCGGTTCTGGATCCTATCTTGATAAATACTACCGGTGGCCACTTGGGCAGACATGGCACGAAAAACCATAGTGTTCCGCTTTTGCCTGAAGGGTTGAGACATTTGCCTCTAGATGCGAAAATTGAAATATTTAATAGACGCACCGGTCGAATCATGAGAGGAGAGGATGCCGTCTCCTTGAAAGATTTACCGGCTGCTTTGATGGAACATGCGGAATATGAACCGATCGTTCCGCCGCCGCCAAATACAGAGTGAGTGATGTCGATCGGCGGGCTGCTGTTTTACACCTTTTGGTTGTCCCTCATATGAAACCATTCTTCTTGACGAAGTATTCTTCATCGTATCGGTAGAAGCGGTCGAAACATACGGATCAGCAAATCGGTAGTACCTCAATGCCGCGTCAGAGCATCGGCAGTAGAGGGGAAACACGTCCTCGTCATCGGTGGCGAGTATCGCGGCCTCAGTGGTATCGTTGACAGCACTCTCCCCGGCGGATGGTATGTCATATCGAACCTATTTAAACATGACCACCTTAGTCTGGACGTAATTGTAAGCTCGAATAATTTGGAACTCATGCCGGATAAGATTAGTTGGTCCCAGTCTAGGTTGCCAGGAGACGACACAATCAAGACTCGGTGAGCTCGATATTGCATGCTTGATGCTGTGACATAACGTTATCGTTAACTAGTATTTTGTACGAAGCAGTGTTCGCCTGCAAGCTTCGAAATTACGATTGGATGCCCTCAACGAAGAGAAAGAAAAGGTGCTCCGATCGGCGGCGACGTCTAATAAGGCCGCCGCTGACACAAACCTGATGAGGCTTCAATCTGAAATAAGTAAGGTAGAAGCCGCCATAGATCGACATCAAAAGGACCTTCTGGAGCAGAGTGAACCATCTCGTTTAAAGGATTCAGGTTTGGAGGAGGCGAGAGAACCTCATACTATACCAATCGCGGCAAACTCACCGACTAGACTTGATACGGGTCATTGAGAATTCTAATTCTTATTTCTGTGTTCCGGATACCATTACGTTTTACTAAGGCCTTTGTTAGACCTCTCTGACAGACATTTATTGGTGCCCGGTTTTCAATGAATGCTTTATTATCTATTAATCTCATTGAACCAATAATACTGTAAGATTTGTGATTAATCCTCATCAAGTTGACAGCATCTGAAGAACGTATAAAAGCTCTTCTTCAAACTAAAAGTTCACTTCAATTGTCATTCAGTCCAAATCAATACCTAATAGGAAGTCGTTGAGCTCTTCGTTGTCAACCGCGCAATTCTTGTGCGGTGCAAACGTCACCCCGGAGAAGAAAGCATCCGTGGTCAACTCGGTAGTGCTCTCGACCCAACTGGTTGGGTTCGGTGAAATATTATCGTCAACCAGCTTACGAACTGCCTTTATATTCTGTGAGGAATAGAATCCATTCTTCCGCTCTAAATACGGTTTGGTCCCATTAGTTGTAGTTTCCATTTCTCTATCCCATTCCCTGCTCTTGGCAACTTCGACTTTCTTGTGTATGGATAGATCCTGAACTGGCCTGCCCTGTGGCTGCGGATGAATTCCGAAGACATTAAGACCAAGTGCTGGTATCGGGGCAGAATACGTTCTGGTAAATGATTGGTAAGAGTCAAACAACTCCTGTAACGGAAGAATCCATAAAAATGAGAAACGAGATTAAGACCTCTCTGAATGGGATCAAAACTTTTACTTTGTCTCACCCTTTTGTAGCGCTCGCGATCCTCTTTGGCAAGCTCTTTGAAAATTGAGCGGGTTAATTCACCAGCTTCTTTCCACTTTTGGCTGACTTTCTTACTCATGCCTACAAAGCTATCATTACCGAGGAAGTTCTGGCCGACTGCCTTTTTCGCAAAAGGAAGGTCGTTCAGGTCTGAATCGATGACCATCTTCACATAGCTTTTGTACAGCTCAATGTGCGTTTTGTCGAGAGTGATAGACTCCATTCGAAGGGAGGGGTGCTGAAGGACATTTCTGTAAAAGCGAAAGTAGAGATGATATGGAGATTGGGGCATTTTCGTTGCGGAGGGAGGCGCCATTGTTAGGTTTTCCGTGTGTTTCTGATAATATGGTAATCTTTCTGTGATAATGGTGATTTAATAATATAAAATAAATATGTGACAATTGTTTTGGTTCCCAACCTGTGCCTGTTGTTTACAAACTAGTTATTGGATAGATATGCAGGAGTACGGTACACTCATTTTTGTGTTCTAGAGGTCATTCTATTAGTTCTATCACTGTTCGCATGTCTTTAGTTCTCGTGAACGAACAAGAAACAGCGAGAAAACGATTATTGCTTAGACAGACCTACTCTAGTGATTCTCATTTCGTGGGTACGACTGAAGTGGCTTCTCGCTCTAAATTCAATCTTGCTCGAGCTCGAAAATCTATTACGCTCCATACATTCGACGTATTTTCAAGTCCAAATCTCCCCATTTTTTTCTCTATGCTCGGATTGACCGACATTTGATTTTTCTTAGGGAACTTGTTTGACACTTGCTCGAGTATTCCATGACTCGTATTAGGAGCGATGATATCGTTCAAGGTCCCTTTGCGATGTAAAAGGGATGATATTCATCCATGACAGGTACAATGGTACGTTTTGTATGGTAGAGTTGCCACTCTAGCAATGGGATATATATTCTGGGGGCATCATTATTACTGGCTGTCATTCAGTCACTATATCATCATGGATTGAGCACAAGTTACACACAGGTGTTACATCAGCAAGACAGGGAACTTAACCAAAAATTATTGGTCAGTATTGAAAAAATGTTGAGTGCCAACCAAACAGTAGAACGTGTCTCCTCCAATCCACGGCAAAGTCGAGAGATGGTGGATCTATCGACTTCTTTTAATCGGCAGGTCTACAGTGTGAGCCGATACTATCAACTGCCAGGTATTGACCAACTATCAACATACTACAAACAGACTATTGACCAACTATTCGTCAACTATCAACGTTTTCATCACTTGTCGAAAATTTGTCAATAGTTGGTCAACATATGTTGACAAGCAAAAAATAAAAGTCCAAAGTATTGACATGTGTTGACCCCAAGTCAATAGAAAGTTGGCATGTCTACTATCAAAAAAAAAACTATCAATCAGCTATCAACCAATAGCTGAAAATATGGTGAAGTTGCCTGTCTTGCAGACTACGATAAAAAAAACTAGTTCATAAGTTATCAAAATGTCAAAAGATAAATTTCAATGTAACCTATGCCCCAGCCGTAGCTAGCAAAATTAGCATGTAGCAAAACATCAGTGTCTTGATATTTTGCCCATCTTTTGTGTAGGTATGGTACCTTGTTCCCGCCAGTTTTCTTACCTATTGGAGGGCGCAAACACTAATAGTACACTCTGAAATTATTTATATTTGGTGTCATGTGAGTGTTGAGGCGAATATGTTCTTGACAACCAGCCGGAGTTAGACTGTCCTGTAAATATAGACATGTTGCTGCGCTGACATGAAGAAACCATCCATGAGGGTTTTGGTATATTCAGTGTGTTATAAACACCAGAGAAACAAAATGTCTGCCAAACTGGTCTGGTGCAACCTATATATGCGGGTGAAACCTGTGGCCAGGTTATTTTTACGTTAGTTCGATTTAGATAACTCCATCTTTTTTTCAGTGCAAATATTGTATCATAACTAAAGCGTTCAATTGATTGATCTTTATGAAACCTTATGGTGCAAATATTGCACCACAAGATGGATGATTAGTGATTCATGATTCTCTCCTGTAGAAATTAAAAAAACTGACCACAATAGGAAATTTTGGCTGGCCACATTTTTATAAAGAATATTTATGCTACTTTTTTGGCCATGTAACACTTAAATGCTAGGCATGTGTAACATTTTCAAAAATAGTACCGGACATTGCAGGCCTTATAACCTTTGATCACATATAAAATGTATACAAATAATCTTTCTCAACAATGCTTGTTGGTACTGTCTACAATGAATATGAATAGGTACAAATCCTACGGTGCAATCTCTGCGCCTCAAGAAAAATCAAGAGTTTTCGACCAAAGTGTACAGTGCAAATATTGCACCGTAGCTTGGGGTGGAGATATGTATTTTTCACGTATAGAACAGACACATATGAATATACAAACCCTGCATCGTTAGATTACTAGAAGCTGCTGCAAGATTTTTAGCGAGAGGCAAGAAAGAGGAAAATCATCATCAGCTGCACCATATGAGGTCTATACATCATGTTGAAGTTTTGTCATTGCCTGAGTCTCATTTTTTGAAACAGAGGCTCAAAAAAATTGGTAGTGTGATAAAGAATGGGCAGCATTTCGAGATGAAGTTTACATGATGTTATGCCTGTGTTGAAGGAGAACGATGACAGTCTGTGTATGATAGCGATAAAAATGGAATTATAATTGCTGTGAGTGCCTGACTCTTATTTTTCTTTTAGAAATCAAATATTTATTAAGTATTACTACTTTCTATTTTTGTGGTGTTGATTATTTTAGTTGTCACACCTGACTATGGCAATGGTGGTGTTTTGGATGCCGAGCACTCCCAGAGCTCATAAACTTTGACCCCATTACCAAGGTAATGGAGAAGTGGGTGATGACCTGAAAAGGTGAGATCTCTCCTGTTCTTTTTTATTTCTCAAATGCCTTTTAATTATTCATCATGCACGTACACAGCAATGGCGGTTCTTTGGCCACCGGCTGCTTCAAGAACCTACAATGGGCACCCCTCTGTAGAAATTCTCATTTTGGGTGTATCCTGTAACTATAAGCGATAACATCTAAAGTAAGTATTTAATTAATTATTCTGTTAACTCTTCATTGAATTTGTATCAAAGCATAGACAATGGGTTGTTAACAATAATTTCTGCCTGTTAAAACAAGTTTCAATGCATGACATTGTCATGTTTTAGCTCATGCACAGCACTAGTAGCAACATCAGGTAACAGTACCTGATACGTGCAAGCATTTCTTTTCTTAATGTGCACAAGCATTGAGAATCTGTAAATCACATATGCTTTTTGAAATAATTATGCAGGATTAATAAATACTTACAGCTACATGATTTATCCTTGTAACTATACCTATAATAAAGTATATAAATTTACTTGCCCCCGGGAAGAGTTTGGTGTGAGGAGAAGGAGGAGAGGGAGGAGAGGGGGGAGAAAGAGGACTTCCATCTTGATGCCCCATTCTCTATAGCAACTTGTTGGTGCATGTTCCTTCCTGTGACTTCATATCATTGCAGTGATGCCTCTGATGTTGTTAGAAGTCACAACAAATCTCCAGCACATATTGAATGGCTAGATATCATAGACCACCAAGAGCGGTGACAGAGCTGGAAAGGCACCACAAGACTACTACAAAATTAATAGAGTAAAATCCAGATACCATTTTTCAAAGTGTTAAAAATGATAGTTTTGGATAGAGCTTAGTTTTTTGTTGGTAAATTGATGCGGCATAAATTGGTGGTGTCTATGGCTTTAGTGTATCTGTAAATTAACAGGCACGGCTTTGTCCAAAGCCCTGACATTTGTGATTTGGGTTTTGCTTTTCGGATAAATGGGGAGATAATGGAAGGTGGTGGTGGTGGTGGTGTATCCAGAGATGTAGTGCAACATGTACAATGCATTAAAAAGCAATTACATGCAGAAGAGAACACTTAGTTGTGTGGTGAACCTGAGACTTGCTACTTCAAGGTGTAGTGACGTGGGGGGAAACTTCCTCTGCTGTGAAAACTGGGCAGATTAGAGCCAGAATGTGGAAAGAAAGGTGATCTTTTGCACTGCAACCCAAAGGGCAAATGTCATAGGGTGCTTTGTCAAAAAGGGGCAAACAAACTGATGAATAAGGTGCTATGCCAAAAAGGGGGAAACAGTCTTACGAATCCTTGGTAAAGGATAGGACGTTTTGCCCCCCTACTGTGTATATCCCAGAAAGGGAAACCTGGGCTCCATCATAGTTTTGAATGGTAGGGAGTCGGGTTTGGTTGTAAGGTTCAGAAACTTCAGGGTATGCCATTGGATGGTAGGTGAGATTGAGGTGCACCCTTTTGTTTGAGTTGCTTTACTTATCATTTGTATGCTGTTCATGGTCAGCCAATGTTTGTGACTGGTTGGTCTTGGAATGGAAAAGAGCTTTATCAAACAGGGGGTGGTGCATAGTTGCAGAGTGTCCTTGTGCAACAAGGCGGTCATGAAAATGTTGAACATGCTGCTTGATGTCTTGCTTGACATAGCATATTTGGTGGATGCAAAAGATGTTGCCAATGATGAGCCCACTGATGATGGTGGGATGTAGAGAGGAAGGTTTTGTTGTTTTTCAAAAAGTGTGGTGGAGAATGGGCGATGTACATTGGAAAGTAATGGTAAGGTCTATAAACATTAAGTTGACACTGTTGGGCCGAGGGGAGAATTCCCATTTTTGGCCATACCACTGTTGCATGTGTTGTTTCAAAGAATCCCACAATTTTTGATAAGTGCTCACCAGTATGAATACCATGCTTTTGTGGCCAAAAGGTAACACCAATTTTGATAAGATTGTTTTGGAAGACAACACCCATCGCTTCATCAAACATGGCAGGAGTTGCTTTTGAAAGGTGTGTGGGATGTTGTCCAATGTAGGACAACATTCCGGAGAGAACAAAATCTGTGTCAATGTTAGTACACATTGAACTGGCATCACTTGCGGTGCTGAGGCATCCTTGTGGTATTCGTTGTGATCTAGAGTCTCTTTGAGCACAATGAACTCTCAGAAATAACATGGTTGCATGTGGGGAATAGGTTGTGGATGGATGACTATCCATTTGTCCAGTGCATAGAGGTAAGACATGACATCAGAGCAGAAGGGGTATGTGGGGTATGTGGATTGAGGGTTTACGCATGTTTGTGAAATTTGTGGTAGCATAAAATTGTCCAAAGGGAAACTTGGAGTTTCATGCAAGTTGGTTTGGTACATAGACTTTGGGTAAGTTTGCCGGTTTGATAGTGTGGCGTTGAAGCCAGTCTTCAATGGTCTTACATGTAGAATTGGCTCAGTCATATGCTTCTGATTGTAAGAGCTGGGTGGTTGTGGTAGGGCCTTACACGTGTACAGGGCAGTCCACTAGATACTGTTCATATACAATTGCACAGGGTCCTAATCCTTTATCAGCAGTGGGGGAGAGGTGGTTGTTGTTGTTGCCATGGGATTCTATGACTTGCTTCCGGTGGGTGTTGAATAGACATAGAGGTGACTATCAACCCAAGGTCTGATATCTGTCCATGGGGGTGTCCAGCATGATCCTTCTGATAGAGCATATGTAATGCTTAAACATATCTTTTCACATTTGTCTAATTTTTGCCCAAGTGTAACTGGTTAGAGTAAAATCAAGGTACCATTTTTCATCATGTTAAAAGTGTTAGTTTTTGATAGAGCATAAGTATTGGTTAAACACATCTTTTAACAATTGTGTTTCCTCAAATGTTGTGTGTGGCCGGAAGTCAACTAACCTCTAAGATGCCAAAATATCCTTCTGTCAGAAGGACCACTTTTTGTTCTTCTGAAATCAAAATGAAATTGTTGTTCAAACATGCCCCTTACTGACTATCTATATTGACCTGAGGTTTCTTTGGCAAAGGACCAATGCCTGTGTCAAAAACAGGCCCACCATCCTCCAGGAGAATAAGCACTCCCAGAAAGGAAAAAATGTGACCGGTACATCTGTGTGAGATGGACTGCTAATGATTGCATAACTTCCAGACTCTCTATAGTGTCAGGGCTATGAGTGTCAGGGCTATGGTACTGGAGAGGTGGTATCTGAATTCATGTCATGGAGGGTGGAGAAGGTAATGCTATTGGCATTGCCTTCTCCGCCTTCCCAAAATATGTTTTGTTTGACAACATGTCATTGCATCTCAATGTTATGGTGCAAACTTCATGGAAGCAACATTCTTTTCCGGAAAAATCATTCAGAAGTACCTGTGTGGACTGTCAACCTCTATTGAGAAGGGTCACCATAGATTTCATGAAACCAATATTGACTCTTGCTCATCAAGATTTTTTGAGTATCCAGCCTACTACTTGCAACATTGGTGGTAATGTAGGAGATTGTCATTGATATGATATGTCACACAGAGGAAAATTGTAGAACAGAGCATTGTATCTTACCAGTGTACACTCTGTGAAATAGATCACATATTTATTTCATCCACTAGAACAAATAATATCACAAAGAAGTAATTTTGCAACAATCTCAAACAAAATAATAAGGCTTAAAAGAAAGTATGCAGCCACAGGGCCACAGTCCTCAATCCAGGACACCCTCCAATTTGCTTATCCTCAATATTTTCTTATAATTTTTGTAACTGATAAATGAGCACCATAACCTCTATATATCACATGAATAGCCTTTTATCAATGTGCTCCCCGGCCCTAAACAGCTCTGAAACTTTAACACAAGAATATTCCTTGTGAATGGGGTATCACTCTTTCTTTGAATATGGGAAATTTTTGATAAAAATTGAGAAAAGATGCAAAAACGGAAATGAAACTTTATCTCACATTTTGCTGGCAGACATTGCTTTCTATTGCTGTTTATGTGGTGAGGATGAAAGTGGTGACTCGATATTCAGTCTGAGGATTGAGATATGAATCTGCCATGGTTGGTTCATAAGATGTCGATTGGAATATATCAAATCATAAAATCATAGTAAAAAATGGGAATTTTCCCCACCAGGAACTCACTGTTCCTGTTCCTTATTGTTGCTAGCAGCAGAGTGACGACATGGTGTCTTCATATTCAGTCTTGGAGCTGAGAGCCAAACAGGAGGGGTGACATCCTAACAAATTTCACTAACTAGGACCCGGGTACCAAAATGGACCGCCAATCAAATTGTTCAAAGTAGTTGAATACTGAGACCAAAATAATTCCCTGCCACCCATTCTTCTGTTGAGTAGTCAGGTACCCACAGTATGGTCAAACGCATATAAATATTTTGGCAAGAAACTTATTTAATGTATCTATTTCTGGGTATGTACAGGTATGTACCCTGACCAGTTGCCAAAGTGACCCCCCACGGCAGCCGGGTACCAAAAAATTGGTCACAACATGAGCTAGTTAGAGAGAAAGTTGACTGACCAGCCGCCAAAAATGGCCTCCACAGTAATTGCGGTACCAACGTGCTGGTCAAGCTGATGTCACCCCTCCTATAAGAACCATGGACCATGGCATGAGTGCTGTGTAAGTAATGAATTGAAATCAAATTTAAAAATGAGAATTTTTCATATGTTCTCAAACAGCAAGGTGACGACAGTGGCATATCCAGGTTCACTTTGGGGGGTAAGAAACCAACCACAGGAAGTTGGTGTGGAACTATTCAACTGAAACTTAAATATTTAAGTAAAAGTAAAAGGGGGAACTCATTTTTATCATGTTTTGCCAACTATTGTTAGCAGCAGACCAGTGTCCGCAATGTAGCCTAATTCAGTATAGGTGCCAGGATTGAAAAGGTTTCCAACAATGGGGCAGACATACCATGGTGGCGATGCATGAACCTAGATTGATGTTAAGTGTAAAAGTATGGTATGAAGTATAGACTTGCAAGACAGGCAACTTTACTATGTGGAAATCTCTGGCAAGCCAAACTGACGACAAGTGACAACTGAGGCATTTTTTGAGTCATGTGACTACCTTTCACAATCATTGGACGACCTTTACAACTGCTAGTGACAACATTTTGACAACCCCAAAGACCACTGGTGAAGACATTTTTATGACTCTGATGACTTAAGGTGATGACAGTTTGACGACCCTCATAACTACCATTACTACCTCGTGACTACCCATTATGACGTTACAGACAACCCACATGACAACATTGATGACCTTGCGCACATGACTGATTTTGACCAAGTGACAACAAGGAAGGCAAGGTGATGGCAAACATGACTAACCACCTAAAGTGACATTGGCAAATTTAAGTGACAAGCAGTGCTTAACTACACCTGACGACTCAAGTGACAACCGAAATACGACCCTGATGATCCGGATGACTTTGGGTGACTACAATTGATGACTTTAGTGACAATCTGCTGACAACACTTGAAATTTTCATGACGACATCTGATGACTCCATCTGGCAATACTTACCGCCAAAGTCAAAAATTGCCTATCTTGCTGCAGTAAGTACAAGTTATGATACTGTACGAAACACCCATCACAATTTTGTGTTATTCACTCTTTTTGGGACAAGGTAGATTTTATGGTGTGGTAGAGCAAATTTTGGTAGAAATTATTACCCCCATAGCTACTTAAGTAGCTGCACCCTTATATATGTACGATCAAAAATATGCGCTGCTGGAGAAACTGGAACTCAGAAATAAAAATATTGTCTTGGTAGCATTTTGAAATTATGTAAACAAACATATCAAACTTGTTTTTCTCTCATTAACATTCCCAATGACATCATTTGTTCTTACAACATTTGGTTAGCTTTTTTACTTCCCTGCTTTGCGTTAAGATGTACTCCAAAGGAGGGGCCTGTGGGAATTCCATAAAAGTCATCGTAATTTTCGATGCTTAAATTGAGAACCTCGCAAACAGAGATACGCAATGACGCAGCCATTCATGAGTGGCTCGCTATTTTCTCAAAGTGATGTTATTGGCGCAGTGTGAAAACAATGGAAATTGCACCAATAACATTATTTTTAATGTAATATTCTCACGATCAAGTTATATTCTCATGATCAAGTAATATTCTGGACGTTATTTTCACAATCACATACAAAATAACACGTAGATGTTAAGTTATTTTCTTACAATCAAGTTATTTTAACACGATCACATCTTGAGCGCAATTTCTATTGTTTTCACATTACGCCAATAACATCATTGTGTGAAAATAACGTACTTTCTTCGCTATTTTCACACTATCATGTGATGGGTGCATGTGAGATCTCAGACAGAAAATGATTCACAATTTTCTCGCTATGGTTGAATTCCCTCAACACCGCCGACATATTTTTTATATATTTTTTGTGGGTGCCAGACAGAATGCAATTTGTAGAAAGAAAGGAAGCTATAGTTTGAAAATAATAGCTTGTCTACCTTTTATTTGCTGCAAAATTACGTGTGCGCCTTGCACCCATTTTTGTTGAAATAAGATATAATTTTAAAGATAAACAGAGATCAAAACATCATGACTACCCATGTACGTCACGAAAAAGAAGCAGAACGAGGAGGAGGAGGAGAAAAGGTCTCAGTTTCCAATACAGCTAAATTGTGAAAAAATCTTGATATTATTATTACAAGCAGCCAATGCAAGATTTTTAGCAGCGGTGGGAGCCCAAAAAAAGGAAAAAGTCTTGTTTCCTTACATGAAGAGATATAACAGTGGACACCAGTTAGTGTGCACACCGCGGTAGCTTTGCTCACGCAGCGTGCACGGGCACGACTTTTGTATCATATACTGGCGCGACTTTCGTAGTATGTCGAGGTTGGTTCTGATCCCTTCCCGGTAATTTTTTTGGGATTGGGATGATCCTGGAATAGAGGGTCTCAAGACTGGGATGGGATCGGGAATTGCTCCCGGGTACCTAGACAGGATCCTGGCCAGGATTAAGGACGGGTTTTAGCAGGGATCACTACATAAACGGAGCAACAACCTCAAGTTGTGCATACCACATGGAGCAGCAAATGTAATTACGTAGTAGATAAAAGCCTCTACTTTACACGCAAGTACCTAAACATCATCCCGTTTCCCGGCAAAATTCCAGGGAGCGAAGCCGTGGGACAAGAAGGCCTTCCCAGACCGGAATTCCCGCCTCCCTTTCCCGGAATCCCAAACAGCACCAACCTCTAGTAGTATGATACCATAATATGTGCTTTCCAATTTAATAACGTGAGCTTTGCGGGTTCGCGCGCAGTGAATTGCGCATGGGCATGACTTTTGTAGTATGTGTTTTCCAATTAATTTAATATAGGGAGCTTCTTACAAAATCGCGTCTTGACGGGATCTCACAAAGGGGTCACATGTTATGAGAAAAGTATTTTATAATTTTAGAGCTACAGGGGAAAGGGGGTGCCCCTCTTTTCTACGAGTTTTCCAAACCTTTGACACAGGGCCTTCTTTTCCTTTTGGAGGGAGCAAGGACGGACGGTCTTGAAGAGTAACCGAAGGGTGGGGAAGGCAATGGTTCCCAGAAGCAGTAGTCAAGCTGTCAGGTCTGGTCTTAGGAGCAAGGTTATGAGCGTTGGCTTGACTACCACAAGATCCAGATCCATATTATCAGGCTGGAGACTCTGCTACTTAGAGTGGCCTGGTGGGCGTAAAAGAGTAATCCCAAAAACAACCCCGTTTCATTTCAACTCACAAAGATCTGCTTAACTTTAACACTCCTTCCACTGAGTCACGTACGCAAGTGTACACCTGTCTCATAGGGAGACCTGGCTCAGAACCCTGAGCATTCTCCTTCTTTCTCCAGTGTCCTATAACTTGATGGTGGGACCGGGGACTCCCTGGTTGGTAGCTTCCGTGGCGGCTCCACTTCTTGGGGACCTCCTGAAACTGAAGTAGTTGATGTCGACCATAGCCCGCTCATGATACCTTCGTCAGAGGCTTGGGCCCAACTCAGATACTCCAAAAGAAGAGGGTCTGGTCCCGTCTTCTTTCATGAACAGCCAACCCGTTTGTCTGTCTTTCAACAGAAGCCTTCTCCTCAGGAGTCTCCCAATCCACCTCTTGTTGGGGAGTCTGCTGGCAGTGTGGATGGAAAGTGGGAGGCAGTGTCATCTCAACCCCGTCTCCCCTTTGAAGCGACTGTGAAGTGTAACCATGACGTGAGGCATGGGCTGTGCTGTAGTTGATTCCAGCCATGTCTCCAGCATCTCTTTAAGAGATACTAGAGAGATCTCTTCTCCTCTTAACGTGACCCTGTAGCCGATAATCAAGAAAGCGGCAAATTCCTCCAAAGGAGCTCGGTGGGCATCACAGGCCGCTAAGGCCCAATCCCTTTCCACCTCTTGGAGAATAGAGTGGATCATTGGTGTCTGGGAGCAGAAGACTTTCCGAGTTCAAACCCATTGTTTGGTTCAAGGAAGATAACGGTGACCTTCCCCAAGGGTTACCATTGCCGTCCTGCCGCCAGGAGGCCACCCAAGGCAGGACCTTTCATCCAGAACGTTTGTTGGCCCCTAGATGAAAGGGAACAAAAGAGAGCAGGGTGGTTCCCGGGACCATCATCCCATCGGTGAGATCGCCTTGTGAGAGCCCTTCAATTCCTGACTCTTTCATTCTTGTGCCGGCCACGTGGACAATGTGGAGGATACAGGTAGTTGACCACTGGAGTATATGCGGTCGGAGAACAATGTCATTGAGTTTACGGGAGGACAAGTGGCCTTTGTAAAAAGTCCCCTCGAACGGTTGGTTATCCGTTATTACAAAGACTTTGGCTTGGTCGAGTAAGCAGGCATGGGCAAGCTCTTCCAGCTGGGAAACCAGATTGTCAGCCTCTCGAAAATTGGACGATTCTTCTGCCAAGTGGGGGGTGTGACATCCTGCCTGGTAGTCGATGTGTACGTAATCCCAAAAGGAGGATCCAAAACCGGGGTGTTTTATATTTATGGTCAGTTTTCGTCAGTTTTCGTCACTTTCCTCAAAATGGTCACAGACAAATGCATATAAATAATTTTCATTGAAGTTAGTGGCAACAAAATATAAGAAAGCATCTGTTTTTAAAAGTACATTTAGATATTTTTATCAATGTCTGTATTTATATAAATGGGTTATAAAATTGTATTAGCTATAAATGAGAACTAATAAAAATAACAAGGCACAAAAATATTTAAACGACTTCAATGAATTTGTACATATATTTTTATTAATGTCTGTATGTCATTTAAAAACATCTTCTCAATCATATTCAGCAATGAAGATTTTTGATAACAAAAATGCCATTTTTCTGGCACACTTTTAAATTTCATGCCACGTTGCTAATTTTTGGTTGCATTCTGTGGGGGAGGCTGCTGCATCAATGCTTCTGGACCACCAAGCCAAACAACCAGGATAAAAATGACCAACCATGATCAACATGAACTGTTTAGCTGAGGTGATGGATTTGAACCGCCATGACAAGGACTAAAAGGGACAAATTTATAGTGGAATGCATGCTGGGGTTCGAGGGCTGGGCGGCTTAGTGAGTGACTTGTCCAGTGGACTAGTTTTTGTTGTTGTTGTTTGCATGATTTCATTCGGTAGTCGTCACAGGACATGAGCCTCGCATCCCATGACCCATCCTGCTTCATCACTATGACCAACTTGTCAGTATGGGCAGGAACTCTCGTGTTGCAAAGAAAGAATATGTTTTTTTGTGCCACAGCCATTCACACGAATGGTTTAGGATATTGTACTGAAACTCAATTCACGTTCACTTCACAAATCGTGTGAACTTCACCATCGACCTGTTTGATAGGTGGTATGGTAATTATTTTTACGTGGTCTTGTGTTTTTGCATAGAATGAATCTGGACGACAACTAACTGATCCTCTTTTTGACGAAATCAATTTTTTATGTACATAACTTTTTCTTGTACTCACGTGTTTGTTATGTACATGACATGTTATCTACATAATTAAGCATGATGTGTGCTACCTACAGAGGTAAGATAAACAGAGGTAAGTTGCACTATTTTTATGATTATATTTATTATATGTTACCAATGATTTCTAATCAGAAGAGTCCTTACTTTTCTACACGAGTGAGTCATATTTGATGGCATGTGTTATATACATAACAATGTATGGGAGACCACATGACAGGGGATATGTCTACCATGGGTATTTATGCACATGGATGAGATGGACGCGTAATATGGAGACAGCTCAAAGACATGCCCTGGCGATTGATTTTGAAGACAGGTATGTTGTCGATATTTTGAGAGATGGGAGATCATGACATTGTCATGCATATAACAAAAATCAGGAGCTCATACCATGACATTTTTATGTATATAACAAAACCCAGCATCCTCCCAGTGAATACATTGATGTTTGATGACAGAGGTAAGTAGTCAAATATTTTTATGTGAATATCCAACAGATGTTTTTCACCTAGCAGTGATTCTGATCATTGTTTTGCAGATGGAGGTATGCTTTGTTGAAAATTAAACCATTTTGGTACGTATGCCCTTCCGCACGCGACAACATTATTTATATAACAAATTCAACATCGCCATTAAACCAGCCCAAATGGTGTCAATATTTTTGGATGTGTGACAGGATGAATTTCTAAATGTTTTAAAAGATGACGCTGTATCTTTGTTAGGGCTGTATCTTGGTGTCGATATTTTTGGATTGCTCTAGAACTTAAAGATGGCGCTGTATCATGGTGTCGATGTTTTTGGATTGCTCAATAACTGATTACTCGATATTTTATGAAGACACACCAGCCCAAACGGTGTCGATATTTTGGATGTGCGACAAGAATGATTAAGATGTTTGTGTCGTCGTTATGTATACTGATGATGATGATGTTTATGGATTGCACCAGGAATAAAGTTATCAATGTTTTCAAGAATGGGCCAGAGTTGTGACACGGTTCCAGCATTGGTAAGTGTGAACTTAAAGATGGCGCTGTATCATGGTGTCGATGTTTTTGGATTGCTCAATAACTGATTACTCGATATTTCATGAAGTCACACCAGTCCAAATGGTGTGGATATTTTTGGATGTGCGACAGGAATGATTGAGATGTTTGTGCCGTCGTTATGTATATAACTGATGATGATGATGAGTTTTTGGATTGCACCAGGAATAAAGTTATTGATGTTTTCAATAGTGGGCCAGAGTTGTGACACGGTTCCAGCAATGGTATGTGTGAGCGAGTGAAAGACAAAATTTTAGCTACAAGAAATGATTCCTAACACAATGTTAAATTCCGGTATGTTCACAACTTGGTTATATATATATCTTGGGCCCCAAAAAGCCACCGGCCCCGTGTTGGAACTGGGAACGCATTTTTGCCCCGTGCTGGAACTGGGACGCCGATAGCCCCGTTGTGGCACCGTCCAGCAAAACGCGATCTGGTGACAATTTGGGGCGATTTCTCTGTTGAAGTAAAGTGTTAGGAGTACCCGAACACCAAAAATTCTGACAGGCTTTTCTGATATAAGTAGATAGGTCATCTGCTGGCTTCCCCTTCCGTGCCATCACATGGATCTTTTGTCCACTGCATTGCCATCATGTGGATCTTTCGCATCATCCAACGCACCCATCCAAACTGCAATTCAATGGAGTACATGATAATTGCACACTGTCTCTCGCATTTTTTGGCCAACAAAGCACACTCGCAACCACATTTCTGCCACAGATTGCGCTCACTTGCGTTTTTGTGCTGCTAGCATTCTGTCAATTACCACAGATCGTGCTGTTCTTCTACCCCATCGCAATTTCACTACTCTCCAAACAAACATGTCACTCCCAACATGGCCAGGGGTAGCAAGCCAAAAAAAAAACATTCAAAAAGACATAAACAGACGATTCGGATGATTCTTCCTACTCGATCTCCCAGAGCATACCATCAGAAGAAGAGCCCCAACAAGAGGAGGAGGAGGAGGAGGAGGAGAAACTCCAATTTGATTCACAAGTAGATGAGTTTGAGGAGTTCTGTCAAGATGTAGACCTAGAAGATGTGGAGGAAAATTTGCCACATGATGAACTCTCCACCATTCCAGGAGGTGAAGTGGTCTCCATCCATGAAGACACTGCATCTCTATCTGCAAGGAAGGCAGAGTTCTACAAGGCAGTAGACCAGAAGATCTTCTCCATGTCCAAACTGAACAAACATGCTCAGATCATCTGTGATGCATTGTTTGATCAAATCTACAAGCTTATGCTGACAATTCAAGATTCTGACAAGGAAGAACAGCTCTGACATAGGCCAAGAATCAGCCATTTTTGTACCCTAGGGTACAAAACCTAAATAGAGCATGAATCAGCCTTTTTTGTACCCCTGGGTACAAAACCTAAATAGGAGCATTCTCAGGACCCCAAGTAGGAGAGTCCACCTCCCGACGGCATGGACTCCCCAACATGGAAGTTCAGAACCCCAAATAAGAGAACACACTTTAGGAAGATCTGAACATCTTTCAGAAGGGTATAGACATACCATATTGTGTAGAAGTCTACACAATGTTCGTTTGCATCGTTTGGACTGGAGTGCAGTTCCACTGCCTTTCCATCCTCACAATAGCACAAAATATAGCTCATAAAATCAATTCTTCGACACCTGAGGAAACAACCTATAATTTTCGCGTGATATTTTTTACGACGATTTTCGGCTCAGGTCACTATCTATAGATAACCGTGGTACGACCTTCGCGCACCGAAGCCATCGACATCCAAACCTTCCGACACGAGGTACGCTAACAATTTTTTTATCGCCAGCGGCAATTTTAACTTTTTGCACCAGTGATACGTTTTTTTGCACGATCGACGATTTATCCAAAATCAGCTACGCGATCGACGAATTCCTACGGTTTTGCGATCTACGAGCTCTCCAAAATAATCCCGCGATCATTGAGCATCAGCGATAAACTTCGAGCGATCGACTTCTGCGATCGGGGATTCCAACGAGTCGGATTAATTTCGTGATCGAGAATTCTCGCGAAATACCTTGGAGCAAGACTTTCAAGAAATAAAAGCCGACGAAGAAAAATTTAAAATAAAAAATAAAAAATAAAAAAATCTTTTTCGAGCTAACCTCAACAGGGCACCCAAGACCTTCTTCAAGGCCTTGTTTTATAATACGCCCTTGGCAAGGCAATTAAGAGGATGTCGACCAGCAAATCAAGCCCAGAAGGACTCAAGCCACAGGAGTGTGAATGGAGTTCAGGGAGGTCCAAGCCACCCATTTCCTACATTCCCACTGCCATGGACACCCGAAGGTAATCAACAAAATCAAGGTCTCCAACAAAATGACCTTGTCTGTCACCGTCTTCGACGAGGGAAGTCCTGAACAGTTCCTCAACCATGTCCAGACCTCGATGGAAATAATTTCCCAGAGAGGCTTAGACACGGACTACGAGGAAGCCTGTAAGGCAGATGCAAAGGCTGAGGCAAAACTGACTGCGGCCACTGCGGCCAAAGCCAAGTTCAAAGGGACGGATGAAAATTCCCCGTCCTCCAGTCGTGGAACAAAGCAACTGCTGCTAAAATCCACACCAGTGAGGCCCTAGTGTCCGCTGGCCAAGCGATCTTCCTGCAGTACTCCACTCAATTGTCGGAGACTGCCCGTCGTCCTTGGACCACCATCGTTGGGGAGCAAATCAATTGCGAACCCTGGACCGATGTGTATGGGACCGAGCATCCCACAAAACGCCCGGCATCTTGGACCTCCTTTCAGGAATGTGTCCAGTTGCACCTGCAGACCGTCTTCAGGACTGATGCAGCGGAGCAAGAACGTTTCTACATCAGCAATGGGCTGAAGAAACCAAACAGGGTACCCACCAGGGACTTTGTGCAGAGGATCCAGCGCCTTAACGGGTATGTGGAACTCTTGCCGTGCCTGTTTTACTCTTCAAAGGCTGCAAAGTCTACGAAAGTATGCGGGCCATTTGATGATGCCGACTTGGCAAGCCACATCCTCAGGATGGTTCCTAGGAACTGGCAGGACCAATATGAGCTCAGTGGAGCTTTGGTACCACAGAGTGTCAGGGAACTTCTGGAAGTCCTTGAACGCATCGAGAAGGCCTACCCCACCGAGAAGGTTGGAGAAGGACCCAAGACCGTAGCCAAGGCTAACGACTCATCTAGGAAGAAGATGGTCTCTTTTAGTGACCGGATTCGAAGAAACGTCGCACAGAGAAGTACTGTTCTCTCTGCAAGAAACATGGGGCGCACATACCACCCACAACACTCCGGATTGCCGGAAGTATGACTCCAATGGGACCCCGAAGTCAAGCTTCAAGGGGAGAAAACCAAATGGAAACTCTCGTGGACTAGAGAGACCTGCTCGAGGAGGAAGTAGCTATGCGCAGCTATCCGCTAAAATCGACAAACTTACCAAGTCCAACAAGAAAATGAAAGCGCTATCGGAAAAAAGAAGCGTAAGCATCACGAAATGAGCGACAGTGATGATTCAGACTCATCTTGAGATGATGGGTTGGGGAGTACTAAGAAATTGTGTAGTAAAATCGATTGTAATGAAATGATTAACACTTATCTTAGTCCGATTAAGACTTCCCCACGTGCCAACATAACATTTTCTGGTTCAAACAAGACATGTTCGAACCTGGCAGAAGACCTAGGAAATCTTCCAGTCAACCTTACACAGAGTGAAACAATAACCGAATTGTCGGACCCGAACTGTCGGGTGACCTTTTCAATAGTGTGAACCCCCTTTGACAGGTAAAGAAGGGCAGGTCACTACTGTAGTAGCACAAGCACGCTATAAAGCGACTGAAAATCCAGCCCGTAAGAATATCGAACACTCTACAGGGCGTCGTACCAGTAACACAGTCATCAGGATCCTACTAGACAGTGGATCTGATGGTGATCTCCTGTTCCATGCAAAAGGAACGGAGAAACGCTTTCCCTACTTGACTAGGCAGGTGCCAAAGTCTTGGCGCACGTCGAATGGGAGCTTTCTAACCAAAGGAAGGAGCGAAGTCAACTTAAAGTTCTTTGAGTATTCGAACAGTAAGGAGTACACAGTGACTCCTGACGTAGTAGAGTATGATAAGAAAAAGATGGCTAAGCCAGCGTTCGACCTCATTCTTGGATGTCAAACCATGAAAGAGCTCGGAATTGTTCTAGATTTTCGAACAAAAGAAATAACCATTGATCACATCATTTTGCCAATGAGAGACATCAATAGTCTGACCTCATCAAACTTGGATAAAGCCTGGGCTGTTAACAACAGCATGGCAAATGAACCGCAAAGTACGCAGGAAGCGACACAGCGGGTAGTTAAAATCCTAGATGCAAATTATAAAAGGCAGACCTCCAATCAATTGTTAGCACCAATTGTACTCACCTAAGTCTCCAAGACCAAAACTCGTTGCTGGAGTTACTCACAGAATTTGAGGAACTTTTGACGGAACACTAGGTGATTGGAACACAGAGCCTGTGTCCTTCGAACTTAAGGAGGGCGCAAAGCCATATCATGGCAAGGCATACCCAGTACCAAAATCTCGCAAAGAAACAACTATCAAAGAACTGAATAGATTATGCAAACTGGGAGTGGTAGAGTTTCAGCCCGAATCGGAATGGGCGTCACCATCATTTATCACTGGAAAACAAGACGGAACTGTACGCTTTCTCACTGATTTTAGAGAAGTAAATAAACGACTAGTCCGAAAGCCGTTTCCATTACCCAAAATCAGTACAGTCCTGCAAGAGCTAGAAGGATTTACCTATGCTACAACCCTAGATTTAAACATGGGTTATTATACCATTAGACTGGATCCCGATTCATCCAAAATATGTACCCTCATTTTCCCATGGGGCAAGTATTCCTACCTCCGTTTGCCAATGGGCATCGCAGGTTCACCAGACATCTTTCAAGCAAAAATGTCAACACTAATGGGAGCCTTAGAGTTCGTACGAGCTTACCTTGATGATTTGTTATGCATCACAAAGGCAAACCTGGAAGACCACCTTGACAAATTGAAAATGGTGCTTACCAGGCTACGCGAGGCGGGCTTGCGAATCAACGCCCGAAAGTCGTCATTCTGCACCTTTGAAACAGAATATCTAGGTTATACCCTCACACGAACAGGGATTAAACCACAGCAGAAAAAGGTACAAGCGATTCTCGCGATTTCATCGCCAAAAATGTCAAAGACCTCCGTAAGTTCCTGGGCATGGTCCAGTACTATAGAGATCTTTGGGCAAGACGCAGCAAAGTGCTTGCCCCACTCACCTCACTGGTAGGAGAGTGCGGTCACACCAAGGTCACCAGAGCCAACAAGACGAAGAAACGTCCATGGTACTGGGACACGGTGCATCAAAAGCATTCGATGACGTTAAGAC
Organism: Cyclotella cryptica; assembly: GCA_013187285.1. Classification (NCBI taxonomy): domain Eukaryota; phylum Bacillariophyta; class Thalassiosirophyceae; order Thalassiosirales; family Thalassiosiraceae; genus Cyclotella; species Cyclotella cryptica. The sequence continues at coordinate 523,710 of JABMIG010000005.1, forward strand.
TTCAATTGCCAAGGATGTAGTCTTAGCCTATCCCGATTATTCAATGGAATTTGAGATATATACTGATGCCTCGTCTAAACAACTTGGATCAGTTATCACCCAGGGTAATAGGCCCCTTGCGTTCTTCAGCAGGAAGCTGTCGACAACGCAACAGAAGTACAGCGTGACCGAACTAGAACTACTGGCCATAGTGGAAACACTCAAGGAGTTCAAAGGCATGTTGTGGGGACAAAGATTAAAAGTCTACACAGACCATAAAAATCTAATCCAAGACGCCCTCGGATTAACCTCTGACCGTGTCTACCGATGGAGATTGCTCCTCGAGGAATTTGGCCCCGAAATTGTTTACATTAAAGGCATACATAACACTGTTGCCGACGCCATCTCTCGCTTAGACATCGGACCAATGCCGAGTGAGCACGAGAACTGGATGACGTTCACCAAATGCTGGTGTCATTACACCATGCAAGAAGAGAGTGCGATAGACACCTCTGCATACCAAGAGGAAATGAATCTGGTATTTGCAAACCGCAGCAAAGAAGATGTAATCTACCCGTTAACAGTACGAGAGATTGCAGAAGCACAAAAGCTTGATGCCAGCTTGAAGACGTTGAAAGACCAGTACTCGACACAATTGGTCAAAAGTACACATCTCCTATGTGCAAGGAAGGAAAAATGGTCATTCCAAAGATCTTCAACACCGTGCAGTTAGTTGGTACCACCACTATCTACAGCACCCTGGACACACTAGACTCGAAGAAACCCTTTGTGCTGCGATGTACTGGAAAGGTATGCAAAATACCGTCCGGAAATATGTCAAAACTGTCATGCATGCCAAGTCAACAAGAGGCATAAGCATAAGTACGGGAAACTCCCTACTAAATTTGCCATCACAAACCCTTGGGATGTACTATGTGTGGACCTTATTGGCCCGTATACAATCAAAGGTAAAGATGGGACAGTAATTGATTTCATGTGTCTGACTATGATTGACCCAGCTTCTAGCTGGTTTGAAATAGTTGAACTACCGGTAATCACTGAGGCGATTATTCCCCTGGATACAAAAGGGCGGAAGGGTAAAAAGACCCATGAGGAACCTAAGTTAGCATACTTTGATAAGTCATCAGCAATGATCAGCAACTTAGTGAACAAGACCTGGTTTAGTAGGTATCCACGTTGTCAATACATAATTTATGACAATGGAAGCGAATTCAAACTTCACTTCAAAGCCCTATGTGACTCATATGGGATCACGAGTAAGCCTACCAGTGTCAAGAATCCACAAGCGAATGCAATTCTAGAACGAGTGCATCAGGTGATATCATCTATGCTCCGAACAGCTGAAATAGACATGGCCCCTTCAGTAGAGACAAGCGATATAGACAAGTTCGTGACGAACGTCGCTTGGGCCATTCGCTCAACATACCACACAGTACTAAAAGCCTCCCCAGGTGCAGCCATCTTTGGACGGGACATGTTGTTCGACATCCCCTTCCTGGCCGACTGGAATAAAATTGGAGAATATAGGCAACACCAAACAGACCAAAACACAGAACGAGAAAATAGCTCACATCGTGATTGGGACTACAAAGTTGGTGATCAAGTACTTCTTAGAAAAGATGGTATACTCCGCAAAGGTGAAAGTAGATATGAAAGTGATCCTTGGACTATCACATCAGTTCATACGAATGGCACCATCAGGATTCAACGCGGAACCAAATCAGAAAGACTGAATATACAAAGAGTTACACCTTTTTTAACAACCAAACTTAAAACCGTATTAAATGTCAGTTTCAAAACGACAACAACGGACTCTCCCTCTTCAAACAACACTTACTCGTTACACATGTTTAACAAACTCTTTAGTTCGTTATTGTTACTCTCATGAGAACCCATTTTTTCACCTAAAAACACTTAGGTTTTTTGGTTCCTTTTTTACCTGATACTCCATTCGTGGGGGCGAGTGACATAGGCCAAGAATCAGCCATTTTTGTACCCTAGGGTACAAAACCTAAATAGAGCATGAATCAGCCTTTTTTGTACCCCTGGGTACAAAACCTAAACAGGAGCATTCTCAGGACCCCAAGTAGGAGAGTCCACCTCCCGACGGCATGGACTCCCCAACATGGAAGTTCAGAACCCCAAATAAGAGAACACACTTTTGGAAGATCTGAACATCTTTCAGAAGGGTATAGACATACCATATTGTGTAGAAGTCTACACAATGTTCGTTTGCATCGTTTGGACTGGAGTGCAGTTTCACTGCCTTTCCATCCTCACAATAGCACAAAACATAGCTCATAAAATCAATTCTTCGACACCTGAGGAAACAACCTATAATTTTCGCGTGATATTTTTTACGACGATTTTTGGCTCAGGTCAAGCTCAAACTCCTCAGATCAATCCCAAACAAAATTGGGTACAAGTGGGTCAAGAAATACAATATCAGGACAGTTGATACAAGCAACATCCTGATCTACAAGCAGGGTGAGGGTGAAGCGTTGGATGCCTGCCAAAAGGTGGCGAGTTACACCAAGCTCTTTGATGTCCTTAGGCAAATCCATGAATTGGATGCAGGGAATGATCATCCCAAGGCGAAGAATTTATTCAAGCAAGCTTCAGCCAAATACGGCAAGAGCATCCCTCGTTGGGTTTGTGAGATGTTCCCCAAGTTTTGCCCAGTTTGCATTAGGTCAAGGCCTCAGAAGAAGGCAAAAGCTGGGCATCAACCTTTGCTCGCCCGAGGTATGAATGTCAGAGCCCAGATTGACCTCATTGACTACCAGAGTATGCCTGATGGGCCATACCAATATGTATTAGACTACCAGGACCATGGCATCAAATTCTGCCAATTGCGCCCTTTGACCTCCAGGACACACCGGGCCGTGGCCATAGAACTAATCCAATTTTTTTGCATATTTGGACCACCCTCCATCCTCCAAGCGGATCATGGTAAAGAGTTCTGCCATGGAGCATCAAAGTCTCGTCACGTTCAGTTAGATGAAGATGTATGTTAATTTTTATCTTGATATCCATTTTGACCTCAGTTCCATTAACATTTGTTGATTTACTTCCCCTAAGTTCTGTAGTGGAGTGATTTCAGAGATAAAGACATTGTGGCCAGGAACAGAGTTGGTTACAGGAAAGCCACGTCACTCTGAGTCAAATGGTGGAATTGAGAGAAGGAACAGGACTGTGGAGGAGAAGATAAGCAACTGGATGCATGAAAACAAATCAAAGCACTGGGCACAGTCTCTTCCATTTATCCAATGGAGATGCAACACACAAATACATTGAGGGATAGGCAATAGAACACCATACCATCTCATGTTTGGTCAACATCCACAGGTTGGAATTTCTAATTTGCCCATTGCCCCACATATGCTTGCTAATTTGGCCATAGAAATGGATGTAAATTGGTGTTTGGGGCTGGAGCCAGATGTTCCTTTGGAGCATGCCACTCTTCCAATGAGTGCTAGCAAATATGATTCTCCTACTTCATCTGCTGGTACCACATCTCAAAATCAGTTGGTTAAAACTACGGGAGCACAAGTCTCTTGGTTTCACTGCAGATAGGACAGACGAATTGGTGGGTGTTTTGGACACTTTGTATCATCCCAGCTACATGACATCTGTGACGTCCAACACAAAGCTTCTGGGATTGGATAGTGTTTTAGATGAATGAACGGGTTTGCCGAGGATTGAGGAGAGGAAAGCGGCAGCATCTGTTTCAATGGTTGGTGGGCAAGGGAAGCATCTTGTGTGTGGTTGCAAGCCTGGGACTTGTCGTACTGCTAGGTGTTCATGTTTTAAAGCCGGATTGTTATGCAATTCAAAGTGTCACGGGGGATAATTGCTTTAGTATTGAATTAAGTGTTTTCTAAGCAAAAAGTTTTGTTGTCCCAGGAGGTTATGTTGTCTCATACTGAATAATCATGTGACTACAGTAGTGCCACATTGGGACGTCCCAAAATGGCACTGCACTTTCTACAGTACCAAAAAGACAAACCAATTTCAAACTACATACTTATGTACCCTCATCAGTGACAATTCCGGGCGCCCCAAACTGGCACTAGTGCTGGTTTGGGGCGCCCCATGGTGGCTCTGGTATCACAACAGGGCTAGTGCAAATTCGGGGTTTCGAGACGAAAGTCCAGTTCCAGCACGGGGCGTCCAGTTCCAGCACGGGGCGTCCAGTTCCAGCACGGGGCGTCCAGTTCCAGCACGGGGCGTCCAGTTCCAGCACGGGGCGCCCAGTTCCAGCACACCAAAATTTTGGTGGATTGTAGCAAAATCTTGTTTCATTCTCTTTACCTGTTCATCTGTCTATTGATGGGGAGGAATTCCTTAATCCTTGAGAAATGCAACTCAATCGAGTACTATGCCAGTGGTGATAACCCTTGCTTTCTTGAGGTCATGAAAGGTGTGTTCGCGAATTTTCTGAATGTTTCCAGACCAGTTTGGTTATTGATATCAACTGGTGACCATTGCAACTCATTATATGTGCTGATGTTCAGGAATGATTTTCCAAGTTCAGAATACAATGGGGCCACCGCAGGAAATAAACTCGCACGGAAATTTTCGTCGTCAGTTGCGTTGTCTGGTAGCCACTTCTTCAATTCCTCGTCAACTACAGTTTCCAGGTACTGGCAGAGCATCCTTGATCAATCGCTGTGGTTCCCGTGTGAGATCATATGGAATGCAAGTTTACAGCGAGTGTTGCCGTTATCGGAATGTAGGACGCCATCACCCATAAGAGCGAAATATTCCCCCATCCATGTGTTTCTTTTGTCACCACTTTTCATGATGATGCTGTGTTCAATATCCACAATCGAGGAACGCTTTTGTAGTGTTGACAGGCTGGCGGTTGGGAAGGCAAGGGTGTGAAATAAGAGGAATGGGTGATCTTACCAATTCCATGTGCTAGCCATGGAATTTTTGTCGAGGAGGGACTGCCTGGCGAGTGGCATATCTTGTTACGGAGATTATCGACGGGCTGAAATTTTGTCATGTGTGTCTACTGAATTTGTACTGATTCCTATGTATCATTTTATCCATGTGTCGCGCCATTTTCCATCAATTGATGCGAATAATACATGTCACCATAAATCTCTATCGTACACAATCTCTGCATCACACAAAGACCGATGACTGTGACAAGCATTGCATTATTTCACTAATGGCTCAGATCAAACAAACTGCTCGCCATTCTACTGGCGAAAAAGCTCCCCGATACCAGCTTGCCACCAAGGCCGCTCGAAGAATGGCCCCTGCATTGGGGGGGGGGGGTTAAAAAGCCTCATTGTTATCATCCTGGCACTATTGCACTTCGCGAAATCTGCCGCTATCAAAAAAGCACAGATCTTCTTATCCGCAAGGTGCCATTCCAGCGCCTTGCAAGGGAAGTTCTGCAGGATTTAAATGGGCCAGGTTCCTATCCACATTTCACCATTTCAGGCGACTTCTTTGTTGTCTATTCAAGAACATTCAGCGTCGGACTGTTTGACGATGCAAACTTGTGTGCGATCCATGCCAGGAGGGTCACCATCATGCCAAAAGACATGCAACTTGCACTGCGAATAAGAGGGGACTCTGAACTGATGCGCAACTAATGTTTTTTCGAGAAGGGGGACTTTACGTGGAGGTGATTGAGTGACTCGGTGTGACAATTGGCTTGTTGGAACCTCCATGGCATTCATGTCTCCAATTCTGAAATCCCATGCCGCGTCAGCATGAAGTAAAGTGTGATCGACACACGACGGGATCTTGTCCACCTATGATGAGTTGTTAACCCTGATAGTGCCACAGTATTAATGAGCATGTGGGGCTTTGCTGGTTCTTGGTGCTGAGAAATCCCATAACATTATTATTCCAACAAATTGAGAAACAATTAATTTATGCACTCAATAGTTTGTCGTAGTTCTTTTAATATTTATACAGTGCCTATACCCCTTTCTCCCGCACGTTTGTTTTTGTATGGTCCCCCTCGTAGTCCCCTTAGTATGATGCTTTGTTCTGTTCTGTCAAAGTACTTTCACACCCAACCTCGTTAACTTAAACCTCTCATGTTCCCTTCAAATTCGCAGGGAGAGTTGCATATCTTTTGGCATGATGGTAACCCTCCTGGCATGGATGGCACACAAATTTGTATCTTCCAAGAGTCCAATAAGGTATGCCTTGGAGGCCTCCTGTGATGCTGCCAATGCAGTGGCTTGATAATGCATATCACCGCGGAAATCCTGCATAACTTCCCTCAAAAAGCGCTGGAATGGTAATTTGCGAATCAGAAGATCAGTGCTTTTCTGGTACTTACAAATCTCACGGAGTGCCACAGTTCCTGGACAATAGGGATGGGGCTTCTTGCAACCTCCTGCAGCAGGGGCACTCTTGCGGGCCACCTTTGTTGCTAGCTGCTTTCGGGGGCTTTGCCACCAGTACACTTGCAAGCAGTTTGCTTCGTACGAGCCATGTTGTCTTCTGATGGTACTATACCTTTGGGAGAACACCTGATGCCAACCAATTCTGTTAGTATTGAAAAGCTGTGTCAGGCTGAAATTGAATAGTGTTGTGTTAGAAGAGAGGGTTCGATTGAATGAGTGTGAGTTCTGTTTACACTTGTCACAAGATAGTAGTGGACACAACATGTTCCCTCACAATGATTTTTTTGGTGGATGCTTCATAGAAATTCCTCATCTAGTAGAACCTACTGGACTAGACCCAACAAAATATCTTTGATGTAAAGACTCGTGATTGAGGAAATTTCAGTCATGAACTATCGGTATGCCACCCGTACACTCTGAGGCTTTTTTGTGTAAAAACTTAGCGTGATAAACAAAAATACGGCTTAAGTAATGTCTAAAAAATCCGGTGACCCACCCGTACACTCTTGAAATTCCGGTAACCTCCCTGTACACTCTGACGTTTTGCGAGTGTACCAGGAGGTTACCGGTGTTTTTCGTTTGCAGTGATGGGGCACCCAGTTCCAGCACAGGACATGTCACAATCTCATTTTTGGTCCCAGTTCCAGCACGGGGCGCCCCGTTGTGGCATGGTGCCACAACGGGGCTGTCGGCGTCAGAGTTCCAGCATGGGGCAAAAATGCGGTCCCAGTTCCAGCACGGGGCTGGTGCATTTTTGGGGCCCAACATATATAACTCTACTGAAAAACGGGTAAGACACAATGTGAAGAGGTACAATTGAATTTGTCAAGAATGATTTGTATATTACATTGGTATTTCCTTGATCCCGCACATCTTGGTATGTTTGTGTTGTCCTTATGTATATAACTGGCGCTGAGTGGATGAATTCAAGGCTATTTCCACGATGCGGCATGTACCTGCAGTGGTTTTTTTGACCTCCAAGATGTTGAATTTATGTCAATGCATAGATAAATGTAGTAAAATGATTTTTTTCCCTGAAAGGGATAGTATTTTGGAGTCAATATATAACTTATAATCTGATAATTTCACTGACCATTTTGAGGAAAGTGACCAAAACTGACCAAAAATATCTCAAACCAAAACCGGCCCCACCAGCATCGCCCATCAACTAAAAGGCGATGGTACGGGAGGCTCCTACTTGTACTGTGGCGGACGTGGTGCCACTGAAGAGGGATAGAAGGGAGTCAACATCAAAACATAACCGAGGTGCTGGTTCTACAAACTCTGGGGGAGCTGGGTCCATTTGCGGATGGGGGGTGGATTCTGCGCTTCCCACCGGGCGAACTCCCATTCCCAGGTGAGGCGATTCCCAGGAGAAGGTTTTGGTTTCGGGACCCAGTACCCTTGGGTATCCTTACCTCTTCTCCACCCATTAATTGTCAAATACAACCCCTTAAGGTAAGGGTCAGCCCAGGAGAATGTCCGAGTCGCATATATCAGGAAACCCCGGGTTTGAACCAATTGGAATTTTGGCAGTGGTCCGCCCGCCGTGATGAGAGCATCGAGTTCTGACAGGAGGCCCTTGGTATTTGCCCATCTTTCCTCAGAGACGGTGAGGAGGATCGTTCCTTCTGTGTGGACTACACTACCCGCTGTGGGTCAGGGGAGTGTGGAGGGCTTGGTGCGTTTTCTAGAGGCGTTTTGCATCCCCAGCCAGCCTATAACAGAACAGAATTGTCGAGTGGTGAGCCAGCAGGCTCTCTGGTCATGACCCATATGTCTACCATCATCCACGTAGATAGACAAATCCCTAGCAATCTTCCCGTCCCTTCGTATCTTGGAAACCCAAGGCTTGGTGGGCGTTGTACCAAGGGGACCCTGGGAGATTGAGCGAGACAAAGTCCCACTGATAGGGGTTCTTGCCATCGTGTCAATTTCCCATTGCAAGTAGTTTGCCTTTCATGCCCATTTGGATAGATCTGCCAGGAGATTCCGTTTGGCCAAAATAGTTTCTACTGATGCTCCCAAATCAGACATTTCCCAGGCCGCGTCTGTTCTAACATGGGAGACGTCTACCCCGGCGAAAGGGCGTAGGGACAGGTTGAGGAGAAAATTGTAAAACATTTCTTGAAAATCACTTTCACACTGGTAATAACCCACGTCTAGGCTCCTTAGCAAGTTCACTACTGTGGGGAGGGAGAATTGCAAGGCAAACAGGCAGTCATTCAGGCCACAGGAGGTTCCGTTGAAGACTACCCGGATGTCAGAGGGGCCTTTTGGGACGTGAAAGTATGGGACAAGACTTCTGATGTCGCCCAGTTCCAAATAGTTCTTGTACCGGAGCTTGCCTATCAAGCCTCAAGGGTAGCGAGCATGGACTTGAGGGCTTGCAGGGCTTGAGGGACTAATCCCAAAACCCCATCTTGCTTGTCCCATGCTTGGAACAACGTCATGGTGATCATTGGGTCCACGTTGGAGGGGTCGTCATTTGCGTCCTTCCCATTCTTGACTAACCACAACGGAGTCCGGGACTTAAAAGAGGCAAGGAAAGGGGCTTGCGATCTAAGTCCTCCCAAAGTAAGGCGAGGGTGTTCGAATGTGTGACTACTCGGCCCTCTAGCTCATTGAGGTGATCATCGAGAGGGGCCATCCGGATGGCTAAGTGGCCTAAGCCCGCTCTGAGGGACATTTGAGGGGAGTCGTCCGGGACTCCTCTGATCACAGACTCCAAGGTGTAATTTCTATGTTCATTGTCAAGCAGTCTGTCTTTGAGAGCGACTAGCACTTCGTTTTGACGCTTCTGTGCAGAGGGGAGACTGAGAGAATCTCTACCCAAAGGAGCAGTGATCCTGGGCTTCTTCCGTCCTGACTTATAAGTGTCGCCAAAGAGATCTTCGTTTGCTGCCACCAGCGCGTCGGCGTCGTCCGAATCCAGCTTGCTTCTTCCCTTGATAAGCTGTGATTCTCCAAGGACATCCGGAAAAGGGATGTCCATGTCTCGACGCTGACTACTTGATTCTTGTACTTCTGAATTATGGGGCAGGAGTCGCTGACCGGGCCAGGGAGGCTGCGAGAAACATGAACTGTGTCGCCCGAGCCTTTTGTGTAACGAATAAAATAGGCCCCATCTGATTTGGCTAGATCCAAAGCCTTCCAAGCCTTCTTGGTGAGGTGGGCTTTACTCGAGCATGCTTTTCGCAGCTTGACGCAAATGCTGGATTCATCCTTGCCGACCCTGCCTCCGCAAATGGAGGTTTTGGTACCATCGAACATGAAAAGACTACAGGCACCTGTACGGATGGGCTTCTTGCTCATCAGTTCCAGATCTTCCGCTCTCCTGGGATGATTCTTGAAGGAGCTGGTGAATCCCGAAATAGGAGGAGGAGACTTGTCCGTTTTGGGAATAAAATACACACCAGCCTCTTCCGCCTAAGCACCGGACCACAATAAGAGCCCGGAGGGACGGCTCAGAGAGGAAGCTGTGTTGAGGGAAATTTCTGGATCGTGGTCGACCTCCATAAGAGAACAAGAAAGAGCTGACAGGCCGCCCATAACATCATCGATGGCGCGGCGATCAACACCCAACCACAACAAAGGAGAGGGTGGAACGCCCCCGGGAACAACGGACACATCAACAGCAGACAACCTGTGACCAGCGAACTCACCATCCTGCGGCGCGCGACCGAGAGAAGGCGAAGACGACGAGGAAAGCAAGGGGCCTTCCCCGATGGCCGATGGCGAGGCGTGAAATCGGGGAAATCGTACGACATCAGGGGTGAGAACGCAGCAGGATCAGGAGGTGGAAATAATATATGTCTACTCAGAGCTGAGATGGCATGACTGATCAGGTCCCAGCCAAGGTAGTTCTTTTGACGGACAAATCACTACGGGTTATGGTCAAATGCTGTCGATGTTGAGTTGTGAGGTGTTCTGAGGATCACCTCTAGTGCTCTGATAGACACATGATCAGTATTGTACGCTCGGAAGATACAGGGAAGATCAGGGATCATCCCTCTGTTGAATCTTCTGGACTTTCAACTCCGCTTGACGTCTTTCTGACATCTTCTGGACACCATAATTGCTTGGTGCTCGAAACGGCACGGCCGCGATGAATTTAGATATATTTTTAAAGGTTATCACAGATCAACATTCATCGAATACCCATGCATATCAGAAATAAAATAAAAACAAGTTTTTTATGGGTAATTTTGAGCAGTATGTATCATTTGACCTATAATATACAATAGTGAAAAAAGTGAAGAAGGAGAAGAGGGAGAAAAATCAAAATCTCAGTTGCTAAGGCCATCCCTGCAGGCAGATGAATTTCACCACATTTTTGACCACCCACCCCTCCGTCTTTGTCTGACCGTCGCCCCGGTGGGTACCCTCATCTGCAGGCAGAAAAAAAACGAACGTGTCCGTGCACCCCATTTTGGTTCAGTTCCACGCTATCTAATCGTGAACTTGACAGCTGTTAATACGTCATGACCACTTTAAGACAAGAATGGTGTGTTAGGTACAATACAATATGTGTGTAGTATATACGAGGTGCAGTATTGTACTGAACACGTTCAAACCGAGAAATAAAAACCAGAAACAAGCGAATTTGTGACGTCAACATCTCTAATGAAAGGGGGTGGGTATTTCGGGGTGGTCAAAAAATGTTTTCTGCAGCACTGGCGACCGAGATGCAGAAAATATTTTTCGACCACCCCCAAAAAACCATACTCATAACCCATTAAGGTGGTTTTTTTGTACGTGGGTGGTTAAAAAATTCTGCCTGCAGGGATACCCTAATAAACTTAGATTTTTCAAGAAAAAATCTTGATAGGTACTCTCACACGAACATTAAAAATCCAACTTCACGATCAAACTCACACGGTACGATACGATACAATACCGTATTGGTGAGAAACATTTTTTTGGCGGGAAAATGTTTTCCATCGATCTCCACGAGAAGTATGCGAGTGGAGGAGGATTTTTGTCCAGTTGGGCAATAATGGAACGTTTGGGAAGTTAAGACTTGACGTGATTTGATGGCATCCTTTACCTGCCGATACTCCTCGTCCTCAACTGCTCCTCTGTAATAATTCACATGATACCTTTCGGGGTATATTTCCAACAATTTATTATTATACGTTAGATTACGTTGTTGAGAGGGAATAAAAAACATGGCATCCTTTCATAATTAGAGTTTCACCTTGGTTCAAACCTGGTTCAAACGTACACTATGCATCGATCAACAGGTTAGAGGAGGGTGAAAGCACAGGGGAGAGGCACCCCCATGTCACACTGAAAGTTAGCCAGTAGTCGAGCGTTAAGACGATATGCATATCGGCCACGGAATCTACAATCTTCCCCATCAGTCGCAGAGGCATCGGTTTGACCAATCGCTCTCATCGCCACCAACGGGGAGAAACTCACGCTTCATTTTTGCAACAGCGTTGATTTTCGCCGGAGTTTCACTTCATGGCATGTCGAAGATAGCATCCCTCGGATCAGATGTGAAAACAACGTCCAGTTATGACGGAATCGATATCTTCGAACGTTTGAAATCCGAAATGAAGCCAAGGTCGATCTACGACGAGCTGGAAGTAGACTCACTCAATACGACCTCTAACCCAAATTCACGTCATGGGATATACAAGTACTTTTCACCTTACGAACAACGATTTCCAAATGACAGGCTTACCCACGGATTCAAGAAAAGTATACCCTACAACAATAACATCCCCCCAAACAAGCAAATATGCTTCGTTCACGTCGGCAAGGCTGGCGGGTCCACTATCGGATGCAGTCTGGGTTTCTCGCTCCATTGCTCATCATCAGGTCAAGTCATACCAAACAGTATTCTCCCCGTCGTCACCACTCATGCCTTTCACAGGGGAGTGTACGACTGTCAGGATGATGCAGCCTATTTTCTATTCGTGATTCGAGATCCACTGGCAAGGTTACTATCGGCATTTAATTACGATCGCCCCCAGGAGCACGAGAAGTTATCGAAGTGGCAACGTTTTCACAAGAAGGAATTTTATTTGGATTGCCCCTATTGGACACTGGAAGAGGTGGCACAAAATGGCCTGCTAGATAGTACGGGAACAACGTCTACTGTTTGTCGAAGAAGAGCACGTTCTGCTATAAGAGGAACTGAACAGTTCATTCCCCATTGGTTCTTCAATTATCAGTACTATTACGAGTTCATACCACTTGAGGCAAAAATATTAGTGATTCGGAATGATCATATTGTTGATGATTGGAATGGAATCGAGTACATGTTAGATGGGAATGGAGATGTGCTGAATCCATCATTACTACCGGAGAACAATGTACACGATAAAAACGCCACTGATTTGTATCTTAGCGATGATTCCAAGATCGCGTTGTGTCGGTCATTATGCAATGAGATTCAGATCTACAAAGACATATTAAGAAGAGCAGTGAACTTCATAGAAGAAGATGTCCAGATATCTTTGGAGGAGCTTCGTCTCTCTTGCCCCAGTGAGGCAATCAGCGATGTTTGTGATGAGCCTAAACCTGACATAACCAAAAAGATAAATGATAGGAAATTTAATTAAATCATGTTAAATGCAAATGGTCAGGGCGTCACAAAACCAGATCAATTAAGTTTGCATGACACGTTAAAAAATACATTATTGTTGAAACACAGGATGACAAAATTGGTGAGAAGGCTCTTCAAACTATATAATTATTTTCCGTTTTCACAAAATGGTGGAGAAGGTTTCAGGAAAGGCTTGTGTGATCCATGACTCCACTGAATTATCGAGTTTTCTCTGTCACATTTTGGCCGCAAGACATTTCTACTTTGCTGACCTTCCTACGTTAGTAACAGTAAATTGACTCTACTCATATGAATTGCATCAAAAATGTTATCAAAAAATGGTTTTACACCGTAACAGAGTACACCTAGCATAATTTCTCACTTAAAAATGTCAGAATGTCTGCAGAACACAAGTTCACCTGAAACAGGAAAAATGGTTAAGATAATCACTAACAGAATCAGCAGAAAAAGTGGGTCTAGAAATGCTATCTTTCTGGGCATTACTTTGACCATTGATTGGTGCCCAATGCATAGTTTCTTTAATGTTCAACTTGAAAGGGCTCTGAAACATGACAATGAATTAAACCTTTGGAATGCATACCACCTGCAACCATGAAAACACAACACAATGTTAGTGAAGTAGCTGTCAGCATAGTTGATGAAATTTGGATGGTAGAACCCTGGATATTAACTCATTTTCATAAAATATTCAACTAAGCCAAGCAAAAATTTAACAAAACATTTGGAAGTATTGCAGTTATCTTATTGTAAGATTTTGATTGGCAGTCAACTGTAACATGTTTGTGTTTATCACACTTTGCAATGGATGTTTTGGAAAAGAGTCAAAACAAAAACATAGAATTTTCTATACCAACTTATCAAAAAAGTAAACCGTAAATAAAAAAGTATACGGTGTCAGAGAGGAGCAAAGCTATTGCAAAATAGCTACCACCTGAAAATGACTTCCCAAAGCTATTGTGCAAATGAGACAGGAAATGGTAACCATTAAAAAAGGTGAACTCAGGATCAACACAGACTCCATCAGACTTTGACCTGTCTTCAAATTGATTGCAAGCCAATTTGTAGTATAAATTTTGTTTACTTCTATAATTTACTCTGGAAAGTACAATTTCAGAAACTAAATGCACTTCTCCTATATGCTTGCTCACAATATTTCAACACTCAATTTTTTTGTAGTAAACAAATCAATGGGGAAAAATGGCACAAACTGTCAAAAAAAATACACATGCAAAAAAATCAAGCACATTTCTGTGAAGACTTTGTTCAAGTTTACCCAGGGTTTTCCCCAACATGAATTTTTAAGCCAATCTTGCTAATCAAACTAGTGTAAGTAAGCAATCAATTTGAAAATATCTTTGACAACTGAAGAAACCAGAAAGCAACTGAATTAATGTCAAAATTTGTCCTGGTTTCCCTGCAGTGACTTTTCAATTGTTGAATACATATAATGAAATAAACAAATAGGAAAGGGATCAAATAAAAATGAATAGAACATTGTTATTCTTAATAATGCATTAACAATTAGATAATGCAGCATATCTATTAGTATTTGTAGGACACCATTCTACTTCAATGCATCAACAGCTCCTATGTGTGATAACTTTCCCGTAAGACCTTGATTTTGAATTACTATTCCAAATACACAAAGATGAATTATTCTAAATATTAAATGAAGTACTTCTCTTTCTGACAACATCCATCCAATCCTTATCATTTGATATGAACAAAGGCAAAAACACATTTAGCAAACATCATCATCTTCAGGCAAGCTCTGAGTGGGAGCAAACAGAAATTCACTTCTATACATATTGGATTTGAAAAAGATCTAACACAAATTACTGTTGAAGAGTATTTCAAAACTAAATAGGATAGGATGTGTTCACATTGGGATTCACCCTGAACAACAAAACTGTCTGTTTCATAACCATGGAATAATTCTGCTCTTGTTCATCCTCTGTAGCAAACTTTTGCATACATGATTGAATGTAAATTTCTATATGTCTTGTAAGGAAAATCTAACAGGTCAATCCTAATTGATGAATATTTTGAACACTCTAGTTCATAATTTTCTTCTTTTACCTTACATGTAAAAGTGTTTGTACCATCACTTTTGATATCATCTTTTCACCTAGATTATAGAGTTCATTTCGAGTTTCACTTAAACAGCCATGCATGGGCAATATAGGCAAACTATATCATTGCCAGAACCATGTCATGTATGAGTGGTACCACTTTACAAACAGTGCCTGGATGCATACCAGCATAAACATATAATATAGACACATGCCCACAATACGCATTTTACAAAAATGAAATTAAACATTTTCTTGTCTTGGGCTTGTTGAAACAAATTTACTAAGCTATGTTGCAGAAAAACTAGAGCAGCCTACCAAATACATTAAACATTCTCATGATCCCGTACATCAGTTGGTCTTGTATATATGAGACTGGATCTATAGAGTCCTAAATGCCAAATTTGGTGGGAACATGCCAATGCACAAATGTCCCATAAAGATATGGAAAAATTGTAATTATGATCATCTGGATGAACTTAATTCACTATTCCTATAGATGGAGAAAAGAACCCTTTGTCCAATTTGTGCCTTCTCAAATTATCTCAATATTATATGGAGGCTTACATATTCAATAAAGTGTTGTTTATCATGGCCATAACCATTGCATCACACCATGTATTTCGCAATAAATTCTCTTAAGTACACACAAAATCCTTGTGTGCGATGGCTGCAATCTGTAAAAATATTGTCCACACAAATATCTCACAATAATGACATGAAAATTTGAGCCATCTGACCAATACTATCTTGAAGCGTAGTCTATCATTCTATAAGTGCATTCTTATGTACATGCGATATCATAAGTGTGTTTGTGTGATGTTTGTATGATGTTTGTATGATGTATGTATGTATGTATGTATGTATGTATGTATGTGTAACTATGTAAAAATGCAGATAAATACCCATCATAAATATACCCACGATAACTACCCATGCATGTGTCCATATGTTAGTAGCCGTTTGTAGACCTCCCCTGTCTATTGACCCCACCTCACAATCCATAGATCCCCCTTGAAGTCTATAGCCTACTGTATTTTCCAAAATGCTGTTTGTAGACTCCCGCTGGAGTCTATAGTCTAGATACTTTCATGGGGGTCTATAGACTATTGTTGGCAGTCTATAGACTGCTGTGGGGGTCCCGAGCCTATTCATGGCTCCCAAGGGGAAGTCTATAGACTCCTCTTTAAAATACCTCTAGACTCCATAAGGGGGCAGTTCTACTGAACCCTGGGACTTGCACATAAGCTTTTACCTCTGTGGTCAAGCTGCCAATGTATGTGCGTTACCTATTGTACCTTCCAAACATTCAATTTCTCGTGTGAATGGTAAAATATTTCAAAAAGAAACAGAGAACACCAACTTAGGATTACAAAATTCAGAATCCTTAATGTACAATGTAGAACATAGAGGTTGTACATCATGAAGTTTGTGATTTGACATAATTCATTCATGAGTCTTACGGTATCATCAAAAGTTTCATACCATGCGGGGCTAGGATGGTTCTTATGATGTATCTGCAAATCCTTGTGACATGGGAACAATATTGTCAATTTGATTTGTGAACAGGCACAGGATCGGCTTTTAATTACATTTAATGGTGAATGGAAAAGCCAATCTCTAGAAAAGCCAATCTCCAAAAAGAAAAATCGATACCTTTTGATTTTAACATAGGAATAGTATGACTATTTGTGAATTCCAAAAGAAAACAAATTCTCCAAAAGAAAACAAATCCAAAATTATTTGCCAACATTGATAGGTTGATGAATTTTTTAAGCCTGTCAAGACAAATTTATGACTTTCTTGAGCAGATGGATTCATGATTAGATTGAATTTGAATTTTCATGTATACATTATCATAAACAAAATATATCGAGAGTTTTTTTTGGAGTGTGATGTTATGAGAAGAACTTGAAGAGCAAATTGTATTAAGGCGAAATTGTGAAATTCTATAACCATAATTGATGAACTGTTATCATAAATTTTGGAAAAAACATCCAATACAGCAACAAGCCTCAGTGTATTTTCAACAGAATGTTTGTCTTCCAAAAACAAAAAACAAATCTAAAACCTTTTTTTATGAATTTACATTTTAAATTTTGTGTCAACTGCGGGAGGGCCATGAAAATATTGTCTATAACTCATTTTCTTAGTTTTCATATTTCTTTTTTGTAATCATTATTTGTTGGTAAGCTTATTTGATGGTAGAGTATTGCACTGTCCACCATAAAGACCTTGTCATTCAAGAACCGCTAAATGTGCAAATTATAGTTTTTGTTTTTAAAATACATACCACATCAAGAAAAATGCTATGTTTAATTTTACTCCATTTACTTTGAGGTACAGCAGCCAATATTGTACCCCATTGGCACATCACATCCCATTAGGCCCCAACCATCCACCACCGTAAGCAAATGATGTGTAGCTCCATTTTCTGACAATTCCCAATGAGGGGGACAGGAACTTCCTTTATTTTGGAGATGATAATTTTCCCAAACATTTTTCTCACTTAACAGAGAACTATTGTATCTCCAAGTTCTTAGAAACAAGAACTGCGTACAGCATCCTTCAAAATCCATGCACACACAAAGAAAATTTTTCTTGAGCTCCCATTGTGAAGCATTATAGTGAATTAAGCACTGATGGGTGGAATTATCAAGTTCTTTCAAGTTATTCATACTATATGCCTAGCTTTCTAGAGGTAATGAAAAGCTGAAGTAGACTTTCAGATGTACTTTGCACCATTGTCCCAGTAAATGAGTT